>JAZGTK010001956.1:5513-34886 GCA_036877625.1 Ambastaia sidthimunki | reverse complement strand
TCATGAAAAGTGGTTGCATACCAGAATGGAGCCAGCTGATTATAGGTGAGGGGTTTAGATTTGTGATGTCACCTGAAAGTTGTTTTAGAACTAGATTCAACATGAACTGCTGAACATAAACTGTTAAATCAAGCACAATAAAACCAGGAACTTCAAGTAAATAGGGTTAATTTTGTTTTAACGTTGGTTTTAATATACCCTCAACATTCAGTCAGCTACACAGGAAAAGGCAAAACTATTGTGTACTTTTCAAAAGGCCAAGAGTATTATCTGAGGTCTTCTCTTGCCATTTAATTTAGTTCTCCAGAAACATGATGATGGCATGGAGATTAGAATCAGCAGTGAGTTGGTAAAGATTAAATAATGTTAGGTCAGTCAGAGAGCAGCACTATATATTCCATAAGCGCAGAATATATCTTTAAAAAATCCCATAGCATCCTAGAAAGGTTTCTTTAGAGCTCTTGCATCTTAATTGCACTATTGTTTTACCAAGAAAGACTGAAGAAAACCTGAAGTTATGAGTCCAATTATACTGGTTTTTCATTGTAATTTTATGTATTGCACATTTTCATCATTTTTAAAAGGTTTCATTGCCGCTGACTTCATCAGCCATTTCTAACTCAATCTAAACCCAAGCTTAATGCATGCAGCAGGCACAAAGTGTTTAACATAAGACTTTTATTAAGGAGTAAGTGCTGTAGGTTTTTCAGTATATCCCTTTGCAATAAAGCACCCATGATCTGTTTATTTATTAACATTGGCAGAAGTGTTAAATTGAGTAGCCTGCAATATATTTGGTTCAAGCTTTTTTTTTCAAAATAGCAGGTTGTCTGAGCCCCATCAATGGAATATTTTTCTACAACTGAAAGAAAACTGCATGAACGATATCTCAGCATCCTTTGCTGGTTATGCTAATGGCAGTAAATTGAAATCATGCCTCTGTGCACCTCAGTTGTCTCAGGAAGTAGGAAAGGTGTGTTTTGCCCCCACTCTCCCAATTCACTTGTTTCTTTCAAAGAGCAAATTAAATTGGTGATCTAGTCCAGCCCTACAGCGAAATACCAGTGAGAGATGGAGAGGCAGAAAACCACAGACCTATTTTTTATTTCTGAATAGTGCAAGTCACAAAAAGAGGAAAAGAGTGTGAATTAATCACAGCCCTCATTTCCATAGAAGCCAGTAAGCATCTGTCAAATTGTGTTAAGCGTAAGGGGTGTATGGAAAAGGCCAATCTTCTGCAGCGGTTGGGCGTTGGTGGAAAAAATTGTGAATTAAAGCCAAAGCAAAGCATTTACCTTTTAGTGAGAGCAGATCTATGATCTGCAGAATATGTGAGCATTGCTTGTGTTCTTTCATAGCATGGGAACGCAACACTGGAGATTGTGCCCTACATGAGACTTTGTGATGCATAAAGAAATTGTACAGCACTGAATGGAAATCTTCCCAATTGAAATACAATGTATGAGAGAACAGCTAAAGGAGTATTTTAGGCCAGGGATCTGGCAACGCAGTATTAAATCAATATGTGGGACACAATAAAATGTTGCGGTTATTTATGTTTTGTGTAAGTAGTTTTCAGAACTGTGGTGTGATATTTTACCCAGTCGATTTTATTTTATCTGCACTGGACCTTCTTTCCTAGCGGAAGTATATTCTTAGCTCATTCTCAGCGTGGATTTTGGGTGAATATAAATAGAACGTGCGTTGACAGTACTGTACGTACAGTAAGTTTCACATTCTCACAAGCTTGCTCTGAACGGTGGTCAATCTCCTTTTTCCTAAAAATATTCATATGAAACACGTAACTAAAGATATTCATTCTTGGCATGAGAATGTCACGAAAATATTGACTTCTGTATCTTCTTGCCTTTATCAGAATAGTTATTTGAGGTTTCTCTTATTCCGTTTCCTGTCAGGGTGTCACAGAGATACACAGACCTTTTCAGTGGAAGCTGTGCTCACATGTCATGCACAGATCCAGCTTCAAATGATACCTTACAAAAAAAGGACTAGAGGGAGGAAAGAGGAAGTGTAAGGAAGGGCATCAAAAGACTGAAGCTGAGCTGTGAACCTGTGTAGGCATTACTAAACTCTGGCTCCTGAGTGCTGCATTCTGAGAGAAACTCACACTTTTTCATTCTGACTGTGAAAACGACAAGGTTCCCCTTATAATTAAAGTGCACTTAAGAGTGTACCCATTATGACAATAATGTACTTTTAGAGTTCATACCTCATATTAAAGAAATGGTTTAGTAAAATTGTCCCTCTGGCCCTTTCATTAGTTAGAACTTTCTGGTGATCTCTTGTCTTAAAGTTGGTATGAGAATTAAATACACGTTTTAAGTGCACTCAAACGGTTATGAAATAATGTCCTAGATTCATGTGTCTTAAAAAGATGCTAAGGAGCATTTTAAAATGTTTGACTTGTAGTTTTAATGACATGACAATCTTGTAATTTCTGTTGAAGGTAGGGCAAGCAATAGCAACCTAGCTTTTGAAACATAAGGTCTCGCCTTCCGTTCACTCTTCAAAGCCACGCCTCCTCCAACAGTCTGTGGAGGTATGCAAATAATATAATTTGACAGGCAAGTAGGACATCCTATCACTGCATTTAAACTGAATGTAATGATTGGACGAACATTTTATGGTCCTCCGCCTTCCACAAAAGATACACAAAAACATTTTAAAAAGTTGACAACATGCCTAAAAAAGAATCTTTTTAAATTGGCATTAGGAGCAAGTGTGTATAAATATAGTTTAAACACGTTCATAAAATATACATATTCATAAAATTGTTTCATTAAGGTATACCAAAGTCGTTTAAATTCATTTACATTACATTAACAGCAAATATGTTTTTATTTGGGGATTTTAAGCATACAATTAATAGACTTAAGTGCACTTTTTTCTCAAGGGTCCCTTTGGCCAAAATATCCATAACAACTAAGACATTTAAAATATGCATGAACTGCTCTGTGACAGTGAACAATTTCAGCTTGGCAATACAAAGACAAAATCCCCAGTGAGGATGTCAGCCTGTCATCATCCTTAAAAGTTCTCTGAGAAGCAAAGCGATGCATTAGTGACCCCTGGCTTAATGTAATTATAATGGGTTCAGTGTGATTACAACTGTGCACTACTTAAGTCACGTACATTATTCATATGTGTAGAGGCATACATAAAGGGACCTGCCGTCTTGAGATTGAAACTGTAAAATGAATGAACTGGCACAATATCATTTCGTTTCTTTTCCTTTCCAAATTGATTTGTTTCTTCTCATTGGCCCATTTTGTTTGGTGCATGTTTGTTTGGTGCATGCATGCGAAGCGCAATTGTTTTTTGACGTGAAGTGGTAATTGTCTTGGCATCGCCAGAGCCTTAGAGATAGGAAACTCAAGAATAATGCATGGAGGGCCGACACTATCTTTTTCTCTATTGTTTTTATCAAAGACATAGGGGACGAATCTACTCCCAGCACGCAAGCTGGGAACAGGTTTGATGAGCCATGATTCATTTTCCAGTTGGCTTTTTCCGTGTTCACAGACACCCTCAATAGCCTGCTACCCACAATGCATCTTGGTCTTGTATTTTTTCCCTCTTCTAAACGCAGTGGATGTTATTCATGGACGATGCATTTTCAAAATGGGAGTGCAGTTAATGTGAATTAAACTCAACTTTTCTAATTATTTCGGTCAGTGGTTTTACTGACCATTATAAAATTTTTATGTTAGTCAGTGAACTCAAACTGGTGAAAAATGTCCGTTGTTGTCCGGGATTGCTTTGCAGGTGCCAAGACGTTCAGTGCTGATAAATCCAATCAGGTTTGTGTGCTTGAGACTTTTGTTTACTTCAGATAAATAAATCAGTTTTTCACAATTGGATTTTCCAGGAGTTTGATTACATGCTTATATTACTGAGCAAAGAACTGTTTAATCACTTAGCAGCTATGTTGAGCATATGTGGGGCTCCATTGATCCTTAGAGTCTTGGTGAATTACCAGGATCTTTGCCAAATTCTAAAGACATTGTTAAGGAGGTAGTGTGAGACAGCAGTGGCTCTTAGTAAATACTAATGCTCCTTGGAGCGAGAGAAAGGAATCGCTCTTGCTCTCTCTCCTGTCTTTTTCCCTATCCATCCATTTGCTTCATTTAAAACATAGCTTAACAGTTGTATCTGTGCCCGGAACTAATTTCATCCACTCCTGAGCACTGCATTTTGACACTTGAGATTCCTTATAGCAATTTCAATTAATTTCGCCATGGCAACAAGAGAAAGAGATGCCAATGAGGTTATTTAGCAGAATCTGTTCTCATACAAGTTATTCAAGTTCTTCAAGTCTTTGTTGTGGAACAATGTTTTGTTTTAGGTCTTATATAGGTACCTGTATACATTAGGGAGTTGTACGTAATGTACATAATATTGAAAAGTAGCAAACTAATGATCACATACTAATGATGGAGACATCAAAGCAATTGAGACTGTAACAAGCACGCTCTGTGGAGGACAAAACCAACACACAGCAGCACTCAGCATGGTACCACAACATAATAGAGAGATGTTACAGCATGGTACCCAATTTAAAAGATTTAAATAAACATACAGCATTATTACCTCCCAGGGCTCTTGCGAGTTGTAAATGCTCAGATCCAGTGAAGGAAAATTATGTGCTTGTGTGATGTTCTTAGCAGCTTCTAAATGGGGACCTAAATATGGGTGTAAGTAAGAGAGAAATAAAGGCTGAAAATCTCTCAGTTGCCATTTCCCACTGCCAAAACTGGACATTTTGAACTTTTTTTGAAAATAACGTTTTTGTTACTTAATGGAAACGTTAAGGAAACATCCTATAATCTAAAATTGCTAGCTGGGTAAGCATAACTTGAGACTTTCTTTCCGTTAGCCTGCAACAAAACATGGTCAAACTGTAAAACTATTACCCACTGGGCATTTAATGTTGAGATGTATTGGTTTGCTATGAATTGGGAAGACAGATGTTTTGTCTTTATTACACCAACTGATAAATTGTTTACAAGTGCTCACTTCCGATAAATGAAGTGCAGGAACTTCAGAATGGTCTTTAGTAAGCAGTCTCTTACTGAGGGCTGTATCTGTGTTTTATAAAGTCTGTTGACCCCTGATCTGTGTTTTTTTTGTCTCTAGTTCTTTTCGGACAGTTTGTTCTGTTCCAGACGTCACTCAATGATGTGGTGGACATCTACGACGGGCCCACGCAGCAGTCCTCACTGCTGTCATCTCTCTCTGGCTCCCACTCAGGTAAGCCTCAAACATGAGCCTCACACATCAGCTATAAAACATCAACTCGCATTGAAAATGATTCACTTTTCCGGTCACTTTGTCACTGAAGGATCGTTAAAATGTGTGACCGGCCCTTATGTGCTTAGATGTTCCATTACGAATAATAAAAATAAAGATGTACATGGGATTGAAATCTGAATTTGTGTACAGGATATGTTTGCATTTATATGTATGTATGTTGGCTCTATAGCATCAACACAAAGAAAATCAGCCCCAATGGAACCATTGTAGAAGATACTGGATAGAGCTAGCTGTCACACTAGTGTGAGAGTGATGGGGTGGAGACCATTTTGAGCCTTTATCTCATCATCTGTGTTTCTCACACCTGTTGGACTTAGCTTATAGTAAATGAAAGCAACCTCGTGAAACATGGATATTGCTGTTTGATTGAACAGGCATATGGGAATTCAAAATACAGAAAGAGATTCTATTCAGACATTTTTTCTCCTTGTGATATTTTGGGCAACTATACTCAGAATGTATATCAGAAACATATTTCAGTGTATTCTCTATCTGGTCTTTCGTAGCGTAAAGAAAATCTTTGTGAGTGAAAAGTGATCCAAATAACAATTTATAAATTTTTCCTGTCTGGTTTGCAGGAGAGTCGTTACCCTTGAGTACTGGAAATCAAATCACTATCAAATTTACTACAGTGGGACCAGAAACTGCCAAAGGCTTTCACTTTGTGTACCAAGGTCAGTTCTGAGCTCTATTGAGGCAGAATGTTTATACTTATGTTATTTATAGTGTGTCAAGGCTGTTGAGAATCTTTTTAGGTACTCAGAATTGATATTTATAACACATTTTCAAATCTCATGATTATTAAAAGCTTTGTAGGGGTGCTGAATATATTGCAAATGGATTCCCTTGTTTTTGGTTGCAAATATTAATTGTCGTTGTTACAATGCAAAATGAAAAGTGTTTGTACCTTAAAATAATTGGTATAAACAAAGCACAGTAAGAGACTCATTATACTGTAAAAAAAAGCTATTAGTCAAATAGAATATCCTCTATTAGGTTCTCCTCAATTTTTACATTTTGAATCAAATGCAAAATATTAAAAATGTTACACACGTCCACATAATTCCTTTACGGAGGACAAAGCTGATCACATTCAATGTAATACTGAAAATTGCGTGATGTATTCTAGCTCTGTACAAACACAACAGGCCCATGTTTGCATACATTAATATTCAAAGAAGCATAACTTCCCATGATCATATGAATCTTGTTTACCAGCTAAAGCCATGATTCAACACTAGAGAGAGCAACATGGGGTTCCAGAGGAATAAACCTCATTCATTTTCTCCACAGAGACATTGATTTTTAGTGATAAAATATAAACATTTCAAGGCAGACTTACCACCAGCGCTGAGGTTGTTGGGGAAAACATGCCTCTGTAGAAGCTACAGGTCTATGTAACTTTATCTTAATTTTTTATTATTAAGTTTAATTGCTGAATTCCCAGTGTAAAACGCTAAATGCTCAGAGATCCACTAATCATAGACGTCTTGGTTACTTTTTTAGTCTCAGATAACTTAAATTAAAATATACACCACATCCTTACCAGATGTGACATGATAAGACAAGAAAAGCCAGAAAAAAAGCTGAAAATCACAACTGGGATTTTCGACCAATGAGATTTTACAGTAGGCTGGGCTGCCCAGAGTGCTGGCGCAGAAACTGGGTGATTAACAAAATGTCATCTCACAACTTAAAAACTATTGTAATGTTATGATGCATTTAAGGGCTTATTGGTTTGGTTCATGGCTTATATTTCCTTACTGATTTCTTTGAATGCCTGTAAGGAATAAACTGGCAAAATATCCAAGGCCACTAAAAAAGTAGACGTAACTGTTAAGCTCTATTGGGAAAATGCCCCGGGCATTTACTCAGTAAATGTTTCAAATCTTCTCTGAATCTCAAAGAAAAGCTTTATATAACTGCAAATTGTGCGTCATTTAAAATCTCTGAAGAGCCACCCAAGACCCTGAAACATAAGAACAGTGTTTTCTGAAGCATTTCAGGTGTCAAGTCCTTCAAACTCATTGAAATTGACTCGGCTGCTCTCAAACCGAACACCTCATCTGTTCTATGGCTATTAAGTAACCAATCAATTGATTCTGTTTCAGAGTTATTTAAAGGTCATATATGTGTTTGGTTTGGTTTGAGGAGTGATTTAAATTGCCATTTTAAAAAAATATCTCCCATGTTACAAACAAAGAAACCAGACAAGTTCAGAATTTGTAAGCAGGTCAAGGCCTGGCATTTTCTAAGTGATGTTTGTTCTACTTAGTAAGTTTACAAAGCTTTACATATACAGATATACCAATCGAACAGGTAATGTTCTCAAAACAGTGGCTAATGTTTTCTAAAGGTTCTCTCAGTTATCAAAAACAAGTAGAATGTTTTTTTTAATGTTATATATCTATATATCAAAAACATTATTCTTAAGTAGTTTTTTTAATAACGTTACAGACTTTAAAAATATTATAACAAGTTCAGATTTTGTTAGGTGGGTGCACACTGAATAGAAGTGTTAGTTATAATAAAGAACTATATCCAAGGATCTTTCTTGCTTAGTGGAGGACATGTAGAAACAATTAATAAAACTTAAGTCCTTTAGATTTGTTAACATAAATGTCACTGAACAGAACAGTGTTCACACTGTCTTCTTAGTGTGGTTCTTTTAAATGAATGCCTTTTTATCATCCAATCCTGTCACAGCTGTACCAAGGACCAGTGCCACTCAGTGCAGCTCCGTTCCAGAACCTCGTTTCGGCAAACGCATTGGAAACAATTTCGCTGTGGGTGCGTCTGTGATGTTCGAGTGCAACCCGGGCTACACGCTACACGGTTCTACTGCCATTCACTGTGAAACAGTACCTGACGCTCTGGCTCAGTGGAACGATACGTTGCCCACTTGCATCGGTAAGAGAGACGCACGATTGATGTGACCTTTTGTCTTCGCGGACAGGTAGTGTAACCAAGCATAGTTAGCAGAATGATACATCACCGTGAAACAAAAGCAAAGCTAAAGTTCTCAGCTGGGCAGAATTTCACAGTCAGAATCTTTCAGGTGAGGCGAGTTAATTAGGCGGGTTTTGTGTGTGTTGGCGCACGGCAACCAGAGGAGGCTGGAGGAATGAGTCTACAGATGCCCGATCTCATCATGCAAACAGACTCATCTTCATCTGCTCAGTCATGTTTCAAAGAGGTGCTTATCAAACTAAGAGGTCTGATTTTAACAAGCCCCAATGCTTCTAATGATGGAAGCCTGTTTTTGCCAAGGACCTAAAAAGAAAATAATAAGCTAATTTTTACCTTATTTTTGGTAATCGTGACTTTATTTGTAGTAATTGCAATTTTATGACTGTGCAATCGTGAGATATAAAGTCGCAATTATCTTTGTTTATTTGATTTACTCTGTGGCAGAAACCATCTTCCAGACAGTAACCTCTCTCTCTCTCTCTCTCTCTCTCTCTCTCTTTCTCTGTCTGTCTGTGTCTCTCTCTCTCTACCAATCTCTCGTTTATTTCTTGTTATAGATTTTTCCTAAGCTGTTTATGATTGTTTTTCCTGTCATATTTAGGGCAAATGAAAAGAAAAGCCTCTCCCTCACACACACTCGCTCTCACACACTCGAACGCTGTAGAAATATGAAAATTCTGTTCGGTTCGTGACAGGCGGCTGCTTTATTGTGTCAGGCCTTGTTTTATTTCCCGGCCCTTCCTGCTGTACTTCTGCTGAAGGGTCAGAAATCTGTGATATTTTCTATGATTACCTGAGCACATGCTGCATTCTATATATCAGTGGTTAAAAATTAATGATCCCAAAATTGCAGGAAAGTGAATTTGTTTAATAATTTAAGCACCTGACATAGATATATTGAGCCCAGCTCTGTATCATGTCTCTCTCTCTGCCCTCCCATCTCCCTCTCTCACCTGCTCTATATCATGCTTTCTCTCTCTCTTTCTCTCTGCCCTCCCATCTCCCTCTCCCACCTGCCCTATATCATGCCTTTACTCTCTCTCTCTCTCTCTCTCTCTCTCTCACCCCTTCCTCTCCGTCTCCTACTTTTTCCAATGCGAGACATCAATCAGTATGTCCCTACCCGTTCGTAGCTGTTTAAACAAAGTGATTGGCTTTGACCTCTAGATTATCCCCTTGTCCTTGATAGATAGTATCTTACCTAAGCATAGGATAACAAAGACAGTTCTGCCCTGTCAGAGTTAGATAGCAGGCTGTGCTTTGTTATTGACAGATCCACTCTGTGGCCTCTGGTACTGCTCTAGACAATAGTTGGCAGGTCTTCAGCAAATAGGAGAAAATTGCTTAACCAGGCTGCTCCCGTGGGGAAAAGGCAAAATGTTACACGCTCCTTTCTGACGTTTCTGTGCTGCATTGTTCTTTTTAAAGGCTGCAAAAATGAAAGAATGCGTTTAGCGTGTAGATGAAAGACAGCGACTACGGGTGCGAGCCGGTTTCGCCTGTGCTCTGCCCAGGGAGGCAGCCATTTGTAGGGCTGTTCCATTGTTAGAATCGTTCTATTGTAGTGAAACATTCACTTCCTACAAATTCCAATAATGCACCTTTAAACCAGTGAGCAACAGTTGTTTGTTATTGTATATTCTCATTATTTCATGGTTTTACTGTGAAATTACCACAGTTTCCCTGTAAGACACAGTCTGAGACTTGTATGCTTGGGTTTACAGGCATCATTAGACAATATGATGTCATAAAGCTAAGGATGCATATGTCATATATTTTATAAATATTTCATATTTTATGTTATGATGTTAGACATATAATCATACCTTTTTCATCCCTCCAAGCTAGCTTCCCTACCTAACAGGAAACATTGGCTGATGTTTCCCTAAAGTTCTCTTAAATGTTAGGAATGTTATTGGAACTTTTTTATGTTATGTATTTTATGTCAAAAACATTCTTAAGTAGTTAGTGGAACGTTTTAAAAATGTTACAACACTTTTAAAAATTTTATATAATATTATTTTAATCAAGCAAGAATGTTAATACAACCTCTAAAAACGGGATGTTTAGAATGTTCTAAGAACTTTCAAAATAACATTTTTAATGTTTTTCTTACTTAATGGAAATGTTAGCAAAATGTTTTTACAGCATAAAATTGTGCACTATAATAGGTCAACATAACATTTTTCATTTTAATAGTGATTTTGCATTTAGAAATGAAAAACTCAGTTGCAGGCTGATTACAGGAACATGGCAACACCTACTCAGTATCTGTTTAAAAGAAACAAGCACATTCAAAGTCGGTAAAGCATCAAGGCCATTTCGTGAGTAATCACAAAGCCCGGCAAGCTTTGATTATTCATCAGAAGTTGCTTTTGTACAGGCTGTGATAGTTTCCAAGCTTTCAGTTATGTGGCTTGAATTTAAACACCAGTGAAAGCTAATTATAACACATTCTCCTATATTTTGATTTATCCTCACAGTGCCTTGTGGAGGGGTACTGGCGATGCGTAAGGGGACAATCTTGTCCCCTGGTTACCCGGAACCCTACGACAACAACCTCAATTGTGTGTGGAAGGTGTCGGTTCCCGAGGGAGCTGGAATCCAAGTGAGTGGAAAAGATCGTTTGAAGTCCTTCAGATGATGCGTTTCAGATATGAAGCGTCAGTGATGGAAAGCTTCAAACTACAATAAAGAGAATTTTTAATGGCCTGTTAATTATACATGAGCCGATGTTTAATTTAGAAATCATGAGCAGTACAGTTCTACAAACTTGAATGTCTGTCTGTATCTTCACCTTGCCTTTGTTTTTCTTAGTGTAGCAATTGTGTGTTTTGTTGATGTGGCATAAGGAGTGTTTATCGAACTCTCAGAGGAGACACATGCTGTGGGATGAGATTGAACTCAGTAAATTAGCAGCGCTCACTGCCTTTGTTCTTTTGTTCTGGCGCTTCTTAATTATTTGTTATCTTCCTTTGTGAATCAGATACAAGTTGTGAGTTTTGCCACAGAGCATAACTGGGATTCTTTAGATTTCTATGATGGCGCAGACAACAACGCACCCAGGCTGGGCAGCTATTCAGGTGAGAGTTGAACTGCTGGAATACAGATTTCACACTGTTTCTTGTGAGTTACACAGTGAATTTTGCCATATCAAAAGGCTAAAATCTCTTGCTTAGACACATGGGAAACGTTTTTTCCTTATTTATGAAGGACCAGAGTGCATGTTTATAATAACAGCAGTTAAATACGATCTGTGGCTTGTGAGTGGGTCTGTAGACATTAATCCCAAAAATGACATTAATATATTTACTTAATGTGATAAACTACACCTATGGTTGCTCTGCTAAGAAACTCGTGTGAACTTGAGGGAAACTGACTTCCATTAAATCCACTAAAAATGATCGTGGGAGCTGTTGTTTTACAGTAATTTAAAAATGGCTCATTAAAGCTCTGCGAAACTCCCTGTAATCATTTGTTTGTTGATGACACTTGATGTTATATTGCGTATCAAGACACGCACACCTATTTGTAATGCTTGTATGAAACAGACCTTAATGAATATAAGTGAAATATTACATTAGACATACAGTAATGAAATGCCTCTTTAAAACAAAACAACGCTTGCTCGTAATCTTTACAACACATGAATCAAATGAAAACATCAAAAATTCCTCGCCAGAATTTGATCTCATTAATTGCTCGGGCCCTGCAGAAAGTCAAGCGTTTTTTAATATTTGAAGCCAGAAAAGACTTGAGGATGTGTATCACACTGTTTTTGGCCAGCTAATTAATTACTGTGTCTGGCACAGCTTCTAATGGGCACCGCACCACTCAGCAGTTTATTTGTTTATAAACAGAGCAGCCACAGGAAGTACACTAATGCTAAGAGCTTGTCATCATTGGGCCCTTCTTGGTGTAAGGGGACATTGCTCTTAAACCTGCTCTTTAGAGACCTCCCAAGCAAAGCACATTTTAGGGGTCTCACCAATGTGACACATTCAGTTCAACTGTTATGTGTCAGTTGAACTGTCAACTCATGAATGGATGAGTTGAACCAGGTGTGTTAGATACGAGAGTTCCAAACTGTTCACAATGTACAATGCCATCAAACAATCACACATCAATGCACACATCAAAATACACTCCTTGAATTTATGCATTTCTTCATTCATTATTTTTATATGTAATGTTTACTATATAGTTTCATTTATTAATTCGGTGAAGCATCACTTATTTGGTATATTAATTCAGTGAAGCGTCAACCTCTCGCAAGGAGTTGTGGGTAATATCAGCTGTTAGATGGTGCGTAAATCAGCACAAATTTTCCAGTGCTAAGGGCCAGTGCTAACAGCAAACAAAAGGTCCTGGGTTTGAATTGCACAAAACATACAACCTGATGAATTGTATACCATGAACAGATTAAAGTGTCTGCCGAATGCGTATATGTATATAAAGGTTTTTAAAATTATAAGGGTTGGGTTATGAGACCAACGTTGACCAATATACCAGAACTTCGTGGAGAGTGTACAGCATGGAGATGTTTTCTGCAGTCTAGTAAGAAACTTCTGTATATATCTGAAGTCTTTGCTTGTAATAGACTTCATACTGTTTCTTATTTCAGTCGCAGCTGATATGATGTTGGCTGAGCATGACTATAGAATCACAGTGTTTCAGAATCTGTGACATGCAGTACCATTGCATGCCTAACATGGTTTCTCTTTTATCAGGGACCACCATTCCTCAGCTGCTGAACAGCACGTCCAACAACCTCTACCTGAACTTTGTGTCAGACATCAGCGTGTCTGCTGCAGGCTTTCATCTGGAATACACAGGTACCGCACAGCAGTGCAGTGCAACAAGATTATGCTATTGATTCCACACAAACCACTGTGGCTCCAACAGTCACTGTGTGTTTAAAAAAGCATTACATCCTACTGCATTTATAAGCCCACACCAGCCCTTGACTTCTTATGTAATACCTGTGTGTTAAATTTTATTTTAGATGTTTAGTAGGTGTTAAATATGTTAGCATGAGTGGATAGATGAAGAGATGGATAAACAGGTGATAAATATATACTGTAAATACTCGGAAAGGCTAATAGATGAATGGACAAACAGAGGGATGGATGGATGGATTTATATCTATCTATATTTACAGATGGACAGACAGTAATAGACATGTTTCTCTCTGCATTTACACATCCAACTAACATCTGCGGTGTCTTGATGTTACTGTCACAAATTAAATCGCCAGAGGGCTCAATGTATCATCTGCTTGTATTGAATCTGATGACATGAACTCAGCTCAGATATGTTCCATCTTCTCTTTATGGCAAGTAATCAAAGGGAAAAATGAAAATGGAAAAAAGGTAGTCTCAGCCAACCGGCTTAATTTCAGAGCAAAATCCAGCCAAATGATCTGTCTGGCTGCAGGTGCTGAGTCAGACAGAGACACCTGTTCTTCACAAAATACAGCCAGGTGTCCACATTTACATCCATAAAATAATTAGCCAGAAAACAGCCCCTCTAACCAAATGTTTTTAGATACCCACATGCCAGATCCTCACAGACCTGCTGGTCTTTTCTGAATTCAACAACAGCGTAAAGCAGCTTTTACTTTACGTGCTCTCCTACAAATATATGCATCATTATGCATCCACAGCTATTGGCCTAGACACATGTCCAGAGCCTCAGACTCCCACCTATGGGATTAAAGTTGGGGATCGATACATGGTCGGAGATGTTGTCATGTTCCAGTGTGAGCAGGGCTACTCCTTACAGGTGAGACCAATGCTTGTAGTTCATTTAACTTAACATGACCTTGCATGAATAACATTACAGGCATGAATGAAATGTTTATGATGTTGATCTGTTTTGTTTTTTGTGTCTAGGGAAATGCCCATATCACATGCATGCCTGGACCGGTGAGAAGGTGGAATTACCCTGTACCGCTTTGCCTTGGTATGGTCTTTTAATGAAATGGGTCTTGAAAAATTGAGGGAGAATGTTTTTACACTGAAAGCAGGGACTCATTGAGTGTGTTTACATGTACAACAGAATACTGATAACTATCTATTGAATGTTTCTGTAGCTTAAGTGGTAGAACATTGTGTTAGCGACACAAAGGTCATGGGTTCGATTCACAGGGAACGCACATGCTGATAAAATGTTTACTGTTAATGCACTGTTAGTTGTTTTAGATAAAAGTGTCTGCCGGATACATACAGTGATATGTAAATGTGATGCAAAAATCAATGCGTGTTGATGCATTTTGCTTAAACCGTTTGGGACCTTTATGACCTCATAACCAAAATACAAGTTAAGACATTTACACAACCGTATGCATTGTCAGTTTATTAAACATAATCAGTGTAAAATTGTGCATGTAGACACAGTTAATGGCTTGATGTGTTTCTCAGTTTTAGATTCCCTGTTCATCAGTAATTGAATAAGAGACACAATGGTTTTTATTGATGTTTGATTCATTTGTCTCCTTATTAAGCTTCTTCTGTCCCAGCAGCTTTTATTTAATTCAAAACCTAAAATGCAAAATCACAGCAGCTTTCGATCATGTTATGCAGTATCATGCTGGATTATTTGGGGTTTATTTATGGAGGTCACTTTTAAAGAAAGACCCTGGAATTTAATGCATGTATGTATGTATAGGTGCATTTTTAACAGTTTAAGCCTTAGCCAAGCTTAATAATTTACTACATTCTAAATGCAAGAGCTTTCGAAAACAACTTTTTTTAACACTTGTTTCTCAATGCGTTTTGCCTGCCTCAGATAAGCCTAGGCTTACGTATCTCTAAGCTTGAGTTTACCATCAGTGCTAAAAGCTTTTTTCCAAATGAATAACCAAACAAAATATCAGGATGTCTGTGTGACAAATCTGTTCCCTCCTCTGCCATATTTTAGGCAGTTCTGATAGAGTCTTAAATGCCTTACGAACGCTTTAAAGTTGCCTCACTTTATTAAGGTGAGATAAAAAAAGAATTTTTAATATAGAAAATATTACATTCATCACCTTTAACATTAAAAGGTCTTTGTTAATTTGTAACTCTGTGAGGTCTGAAAACTTAAAGGTTTATTTCAATGAGGGGACAGATAAGGCAGAAATAATTATGTGGGAAATCATAATTTTTATTTTTTTTTGAGGCAGAGATCTTTAATTGAGTGACATCAGCTTTGGTTTGAAGGTGTTCACAGATTACCCCAAAAATCATACCATTAGCATACACAGTTAAAGCTGTAAACAAAAAAACAATGGCAATCAAACAGGAAAAAAAAGTGCCCAGGTTGTCCCTCAATACAGGGCTTGTTTTTTTGCTAAACACATTCTTAAAAACAGTGTCTCCAAAGAGGTATAATAACACATAGCCATTGATTTTTATATCTGCTCCATATGAAACACAAGATGAAGATTCTCATGCCAGATGTCTTTTGCTTTACTGCGTCAATCCTTTCTGTTACCAAAACATCCTGTGTGACCGACAGGCTTTCCAACGAGACAGTTTGTGTATTTTTCTCAGATCAATATGTCGCTGATTGCAGGGCACCTTGTTTATCTTCTGTATAGCCTTGGCTTATGTTTGAGTTGGCCGTCCCCTGACCTGCCCAATTCCCTTTTGCCTCCTGTTTGAAAGTAGTTTTAAGTCCTCCAATACCAATATATGCAGCATCATTGTGTGGTTTACGCTCTTCCAAAATTAGATCTCATCTATGACTGGCACAAGGCATGTAATACAGTATATGAAAGGAATTTCTGTTGTCCTGTATCTGATTTGGAGTAATTCAGCTTTGTGAGCTCTGTTGTATGTCCCTAATGGCTTTATGATGCATCACTGCATGCAAGTGTATTTAGAATTACACAAAAGTGAAAACAAAGTGATACTGCAGTGTTTTGCATACACAAAGCACAATAATTGAACCGTTTTGGATATCTGAGACGGTCTGTGTTTATTATGAGCCAAAATACAAGCCAAATTCATGTGAACTGCCCTGAAATTAATCAAGCATTATAGTCGACTAGCAAAAAAGAGTGGGTGTGCAAATCCTAATCACTGCTGGGCTGCTCTGTGTGCCTCCAAATCAAAATGTGGAGATCTAATTAAAAGAATATATTTGTTTGTCTCAAATGTTACTTTTTGTGCTGGAATCATCAGATTTCTTTCATGTCTCAGTGGTGATAGAAATCAATAGGAATAACGTGGCTGTACAACACAATGTTGGTTAGTAAAATGAATCTTTATTTGCATATTCACAGCCCAGTGTGGTGGGGCTCTGACGGATGTTAGCGGAGTGATTCTGAGCCCTGGTTTCCCTGGCAACTACCCCAGTGGTCTGGACTGCACCTGGACAGTGACTCTTCCTATTGGCTTTGGTACATAATTGTCATTTAAGCGTGCAAAAATGAGCTAACTGCTGTGTAATGCTCACAGCCTGTAATCACTGTCAGTAATTGTTGTTGATATGTTGTTTAGGGATTCACGTGCAGTTCCTGAATTTCTCCACTGAGGCAATCCATGACTACCTTGAGATCCGAAGTGGGCCGTCGGAGACGGGTACAGTGATTGACAGGTTTAGTGGGCCGCAGGTTCCAGAGTCTCTCTTTAGCACCACCCACGAGACCAGCTTCTTCTTTCACAGTGATTATTCCCAGAATAAGCCTGGCTTTCACATTACATACCAGGGTAAGGAATTTAATACGAACCCTAGATAGATTAGGCACCGTATGTAACGGTAAAGGCAGGGTAGGCAATTTATTCCAGAAAGATTTTTTGTGTACGCAGGTTGAAAGTCTCTTTATATCCTGATAGCAAACACCAAGTGGTCTAAATATATTTATATATCTTCTGTGGAAGGCGCAGGACCATGAAATGTTTCGGTCTGTTTCAGTCTATGTAAATGATTTGACAATGATTCGGTCCTCTTTGTTTATAACCAATTAGATTTACATAATTTATTTAATCTATGATAAAGCAAAAAGTCTAACAATTAAAAAAACAATGTTCTTGTCTGTTGTTCCTCAGCCTATCAGCTTCAGAGCTGCCCTGACCCACGACCTTTCAGGAACGGTATTGTGATAGGCAGTGACTTCAGTGTGGGCATGACTGTGTCTTTCGAGTGCTTACCTGGTTACTCGCTCATCGGGGAGACTTCTCTGACTTGTCTCCATGGCATCAGTCGGAACTGGAACAATCCTATTCCACGCTGTGAAGGTGGATCTCTGTTCTTACTGTTCCCAATAAGTTTCCAAGCTTGTTGTAAAATGAGGATGTTTCTTCATATATTGTCTTAGTGCGGTGTTGAAATTGAATGACCCCAGTTTCTCATGCATGCGACTGCTCGTTGTAAGTTATTATAAAAGTGTCGGCAGTCGCTTACTGCTGATGGCATTATACACTGATGTTAGAGATACGCTCACCAGTGAGATTTATTGCCTTATTTCAACAATATTACCAGATAATGCGTGATGTTAAACAGTGCCGCACATCTTTACGGCGAGAACAAATTCTCTGTGGCTCTCTGGTCAACATCATTTCCCAGAATACAGTGAATCCATGTTATAGCAGAAGCATCACAGCCAAAAGATTCAACTTAACAGATAAAACTTATGACGTATAGGTTATGACGTGACTTTTTATCTCCTGCTTTCTTCCCCAAAAGCTCTGTGTGGTGGAAACATCACTTCCATGAATGGAACCATCTTCTCTCCTGGTCACCCTGCTGAATACCCAAACTTCCAGGACTGTGTGTGGAGTGTCAGAGTGCCTCCTGGAAACGGCATCTATATTAACTTCACCGTCCTCAGCACTGAGCCCATCTATGACTACATCACTGTGTGGTAAACACTTATGAATGTTTAATGATATTAATTAGTCTTTGATTAATAGTAAACACTGGGACCTCCCCTGTCAAGGACTGAATATACACAGATAATTGCAATTTCTTGGCTTTTTGAGTGACTGACATTGAACAAAAATCAAAAAATGAAACATCTTTGGTTCTTAATGCTGTATTTTGCCTCTCTTTAAAAATCAGTGACTGTTTGCAAGTTTTTGTAATAGTTGTGGATGACTACCCCTCAGGGATACAGAGTTTTTTGCATTAATTTCCCTTCTGAGCTTCATCTAGCCAACATTTAAGAAAAGATGTTGCTAATTGGGTTTACTTCACTTTATTTGCCTTCTATGGCTACTGGTTGAAATTAAACCCATTTGCTATGGTGTCTTAGATACACGTGTTAGACTCAAAAGGGAGCCAAATTCTTTGGAGGTTTAGGAACAGTTATATAATCACATTAGTAAGGAATAATCAAACATCAATTTAGATGTTATACTTAAAGTTCTTTGAGGAACAAGTCACTAAATTAATCTCCCAGGCGTTAGAGTCATAACGAAGATATTTTTGAATCACTTCCGTTCACTTTTGATCATATACACTTTTGATGTATATCTTACTGATAGATTTCTGAGGGAGATGCAGACAGCTCCGAAAGCGGCAGGCTTGAGCCAGGATTCGTGTCCTCACAGAGTCAATTTAGGCCAGTTGGCGGCTTGGAAGAGCAGCAGCGTTTGAATAATTGTCTTTAGCATCGTTGTGACACCTTGTTGCGGGGGACATGAAATAATGCATTGAATGAAACCCAGGATAAATCCAATAATTAATGTCATCTGTGCACTTTTCATATCAGAGGTCCCTCTTGTTTTAAGAAAAACTCCAGAGGGTGCATTTATTTATTAATGGTTCTAGCACACCCTGCACTCCATGTAGTTTTAAATAATGCATTTTTAGCGCAGATAGAGCTTATAATATTATTGCATTTCTTCGTTTTCTTCGCTTTGAAATGTTTATCGCAGGGCTTCACTTAATCCTGAAACCTGATTGGTTGAGCGCTCATTACACCCATGCATATGCTAGCTTATGTTGTATCTTGCTTTTTCTCCGGGTGCTGCATCCATTCTTTAGCGTGCTGCTCCTAGTGACCATCTCATGCATCATAGGTGACCTAGATAAAACCATGTCCTCTGGTTCATTAGTCCAACCCTATCGTTCAAGTACAAAATGAAGACTTTAGCACAAACCCGCAATGCATTTCTGCTGGCCTGGCCTGTTGTTAAGACGGAGCAAGATATGGAAGGAAGATAGCTTAATAAACTACGCGACACAGAGAAATGACTACCTATTTTGGAGATACGCTTCTCGCTTTTTCTTTTAGTCAATAATAGGAAAAATATTGCTGTCTTCACTTAAAGTCTCATTTTAGACACTGTGGCTCGTAAAAGCAGCATTTAGCAATATACTGAGGATCAGTCTTATGCTAAGAAACAGCACATAGTTTGTTTGCATGCAGTGTAATTGCATTGTCATTATTTTTGCTTGGCCACTAGGTTAAAGTCTAATTGTAGAGAATGAGGTTCATAAAAGCAAGCTTAAGTGATTTATTATAGTAGAGATCAGTTTTAAACCATGAAATGTTGAATTTATTTGCTCTTAGTGTAATGACTTTGTGACCTTTTTGCTTTTAGCCACTGTATGAAATTTTCTGGGCTAGATTTCAGGCCACACGATTTTGAGGCTTGTTCTCTAAAATTTAACTGCAAATTTGAATAGACTGGAGGCATGTTTGCACTGTACAGAAAGGCAACGATTTGTGTTACTGTAAATACAGTGCAGTGCTATTTCAGAACACTTAGCACCTGGTTCAACCAGATTGCAGGCCGTTAGCAAGTAATATACAGTTTTATGCACTGAAATGACTCTTTGTATATGATAAACGCATCTATTAAATTCAATGACTTACAGTACACCTGTCTAGTTACATATAATCATTTTAATAATGCAGATTGTAGCTGTGAATGTAAATGTTGATCAGCTCATTTGTAATGTTTGCAGGGATGGTCCAGACCAGAGCTCACCACAGATCGGTCAGTTCAGTGGGAACACAGCACTCGAGTCTGTCTACAGCACCTCCAATCAGATCCTCATCAAGTTCCACAGTGACTTCAGTGGGAGTGGCTTCTTTGTGCTGAGTTACCATGGTGAGACTGAGCTCACACAGTTTCTGTCTGCTGCATAACATAACATCAGTTCATTCTTTCAGTTAAGGTCACACAAGCTGCTATGATTGTTAACAGTGCAAACTGAGCCAGTTTAAACTGGCGGTTTAACATTCTTTGCATCTTTTGGAGACCTCACACTCGTCTGCAGACCTGTCCTCTTCATTCAGCTGTCTGTGTTGTATGACGTTTTACCAGTTCAGTTATTCAGTTAAGGTTAAACCAATCGCTATGCTTGCTAACAAATTAAACCAGTTTAAACAAACATTCTCTGCATCTTATGTCAAATGAATTCAAGTTTCATGTTTAGATCTTGAAGCCTCATGTATATATGAACCACATACTCAAATAACCTAAATTATTGCATAGGCCTGTTTTATTTTAATCTTGGTACTCAAGTGTGTAAAATGGTTTTCAAGGCCAAACCTGAGATCAGGATTGGAAAATTGCAGCACTCTTTTTGTGATTTGTCAATACTGCGTCATTTCTAATTTGCCCACATATCTCCCCACCAGCACATGCTGTTATTTTCTGATACACGGGCACTGAAAGTGGCCTGCATTTACACTGATTATATTGATGTAAGTTGGGCTGCTGAGCAGTATTTATGGTTTATGAGCTTTTATATTGATCCATGGCCCATGTCAGCTGTCACTCAGAGCTTAACAATTCTCAAACTCATTGAAGGAAAATGACTGTTTCATGCTGTAAGTCACGCCAACAGATACATCAAACACATTTAAACAGCCACTGTTTTGACACGCACATGCCGGGTTGACAATAGTTTTCCTCATTTTAGGAATTTTTAAATGTTTTTCTTGACACATAGAGATACACAAACAGATATTTTGTTAGTAGAGGGGATTAGCTGTGACATTGTGATTCCACTAGGGGGTGCCAGGCATGAATCATGATTTGTATAAATTGGTTTATTGTCCTGCAGAATTGCATATTGTCCTCCAAGATGTCCTGCAGAGGGCGTTTGTTCGTAGCAATGAAGCACACCACAATGGAAGGCTCTCAAGATGAGTTTTTCAAAGCTAACACCAAATTAGGTTAAAAACTCCTACGTTTGATGATTCGTAAAAAAAAATATCTGCTGTTTGTGATAATGTGATAATCCGTTGTTTGGAAAAGCTTATTTTAAGGATCAGGTGTGGTATGGATTTCTCAGAGACGGCTACTAAATTATACATTCAGTCTCACTAACTTAAGCTTATAAACATGTTTAATGTTGTGTATCAAAGTCTTTATATTGGGGTGTAAATTGGAGCGTTGGCAGACGTGAAGTAAAAAACTCAATTGTGAGATTTAACAGGTTTTCTGCTCCAAACCATATTGTTTTATCGCTCTGTTTCCTTGCCAGTCCTTTGGATTGAATTGCAGATGACTAATTTTCTGTCTGTAGACGTTTCAGACTGTGATGTGCATGCATGACAACGAGAAAGAATCGTCTATATTTATTCAGATTTACTCTGGGAATACCCAGCTCCATCATAATGAGTTAAGCTTTGATTCTGTTTGATTCGGAGTAACTGGAACGCTGAGTCTGAAAGACAACTTTATTTCCGACCAACTGCTTTGGTATAAATTAGTAAAATTACCAGCCATTAAACAGAAATATTCATCTAGTATTTATTGTGTTATCTAATCGTATTAGGGCTCTGTCAGGTCTCTCAGTCTGTTCTCTGATGTTGCATCCTCCAGTGTTTTAAAGCCGATCTTACCAAAGCTGCTTAGGCAAGAATCTATAGAATATGATTATGAGCTTGGAATGGGCTCTCAAATGCAAAGATCGTGCCCTCCAAATTCACTCAGGTTTATTATTGAGGTTTTACTCAATATTCCACCCAGACACCAAGGACATCAAGGAGGCATCTCTAAGTTAGAGAAGCACCAGGCAGTCCATTTTAAACAACTTAATTTCAAAGTCTCACTCTAATGGCTCTCAAAAACACACACCCTATCTAGTTCCATTTCCCCGGTCCTTGATAGATCAAAGTCACATGGCTTACGATCAGATCTTTTACCCACAGCTCTTCGGATGCCCCTTCTTTGCCCTTCCATTCTGGCCACTTACCCCAAAACACAACAGTGATCTGGTCAGAAGACAAGCTGAGGAAGAGCCACATGCTAAGTGGGCTTCAGTAGTTAATTAGTGTCTTTTCAACCCTGCCTTCTGAAAGCTAAACTTGGCTCACCATTAAGTGCGAGAAAGACAAAGCCAGCGTCTTCTGTCTCCATTTATCAGCTCCTGATGTCCTCAAGACAGAGAGCTCAAAGGCTTCTGATATCCATCTTAATCGCTTCGAGTTCTCGACAATTACAGCTCCATGTCAAACCTCAAATCAGCTCGTCAACTCTGAGGTCCTGTTGCGTTCGAGATTTCATTAACACCAGAAAATTAACATGAGAATTACGCAGTGCAAAGCTACTCGGTAATTATCATCAACAGTCACAATAATCTATACAGTATTTTGCACAGGAATAGCAGCAGTGTTGTTGTATTCACACAAAAAGCGCATTACTCATCCAGTCCATATCTGGATAAATGTTCAGTTAATTCTCTCTCTTCTTAAGTCATTTGCTCTTTATCTATTGGTGGCTTGTGTTTTGTTCTCAGCGATTTTAATGACTGTGTCATGCTTACATGCTAGGGCATATATCTGCTGTGAATGTGCCTGTCAGAGATGTTAGGGATTGATAAAGCTCTATCTTGCTGAGTGGCCCAGAGGGCTGGATTATAGATGGGGCCTGTGCCGCAGGGCCTCAGACTGCTGGGGGCCTCCAAGGCCTCAGGCCTCAAGGCACAAGACTACTAAAGCAAGATGAACACTGGGACCCCTGGGCCTCTTGGCATTATCACCACTCGCTGCATGTATTACAAAACTCATTGGTTCCCTAGGCTCATAACGTATTCATTTTTCAGCTTTTAACCAATAAGCTAATAAAAAACAAATAAATAAACCATGTAAAAATGCATCAATTAATGAAAAGTTGATGGCAAGTTATACAAATTAATATATAATATTCTTAGATTTTTGGACTTATTGTAATTGTTTTTTATTGAATAAAGTTTCATTTGTCTGGAAACCGTGTAAACAAATGGAACTCAATTTCACATTGGAGTCAAAAGCTATCAAAACAGGGCACACACACACACACAAAACTTTGGTTGCTTTTTACAGACTTGAGCATTTAAGCATTTGCAGCTGTCACGCAGGCTGCATGAGGTGTTTCATATCTCTAAAAAGTAACTCGTTGTAATCTCATCTTTCTTCATCTTGCTTTGCAGCTTACCAGCTACGAGTCTGTCAGCCTCCACCAGAGGTGTCAAACGCAGAAATCCTGATGGAGGACAATGAGCTGGAGATAGGTACGGGCACACTGCACAGCACACGCTTGCAAAAGGCGATTCTGCACGGTTTACCAGTTTTAACCAGTTCTGCTAACCTAGTTTATTGAGCAGAGATAACTGTGGTAAACTAATTGTAGGTGTAAACATTATGGTGCATTCTTTGTTAGCATAAGCGTTAGCCATCACGTGCTTGCGTTTGACATCCGCTCAACATTCTAAAATATCAACCCTGTCGTTTAATTGGTGCAAAAAGAATGCGACTCACTGTACTGTAAATGAGACGGATTCACTTTGCCGTGTTGCCTAGACACAAGCGCAGCATCAGAGCGTTTCTCACTCCAACGCGTCATTCATCTGATGTTCCTCAGATTCTTAAACTTGATTATTTTCAGATACTGTGGGTGACGGGGTGGGCGACGTCGCGGGGGTGTTGTCATGCAAAGCCAATATAAGCAATTCATTATAGACCGGGATGCAAACGCTGCTGTTTTACACCTCAATTATCAACTCCTCAAGTTTAACATTAAAATATATATCTCACCCCCACATCTCTGCCATCTATTTCCATTAAAGTCATGTGGGTTAGCTGTCCCTTCTAATTAAACAGATGCTTAATCATCACAAGTTTCTCTCTCTCTTTCTCTCTCTCTGTCTCTCACACACACACTCTTTCTTTCTCTGTCTCTATGTATCTCTCTCACTCCTTCTGTTTGGCTTTTTCTGTCTCTCTCTCTTCCTCTATCTCTTTCTCTCTCTTACTCTCTCTTTCTCTTATTCCCTTGTCTCTCTCTCATTCTCTCCCTTCCTCCCCCTCAGGTGATATTATCCGGTATCGATGTCACCCCGGATTCACCCTGGTGGGGAGTGAGATTTTAACATGCAGGCTGGGGGAGAGGCTACAGATGGACGGACATCCACCTTCCTGCCAAGGTGGGCACATTTTTCAAAGTCCTGTGTGTGCCACAAGCCCACCGGCTTCCATTTTACTAGAATTACGTCCCTAATGCATCTCCTTTAGACACCAGCACTGTACAGCACAGCACAGAATCAGGGTTAAAGGTTTCAATGTGTAAGAACATGTTGCCATAGAAACGGCCAACCTTCCGTCCACAAGTAAATCACAGGATATTGGGAAAGCGAGAGCATAAGCTCAAATCACTCAGACAAGTATCATATATGTAATGGAGGGTAAAATGTGATCAGAAGCCATATTGCTGGTAGATCTCAGTCATTCTCTGTCACAGCTCTGTCTCTCCGTCTCTGTGTTGATGAGCGATGCTCTTCTCACCGAGTTTAGAGGCTCAGACAGCTGCTGCCATTAATCTTTCATGGCTCCATCCTTCTCTCTGCATTCCCGCGAGAGAGCGTTCACTTTGTTAGAATTTGTCCTCTGCTTAGATTCAGGAAAGTGCCTGGAAACACCAGTTCAATCATTTGTCATGCACATTAAAGCAGTTTCAGAGCGAAATAAACAAAGTGAGCCATAGAGCAGAAGTCCTCATGAAGCGTTTTTGCAGAGTATGGAACATTTCAGGCTGACTTCGTGAGAAATTGTGTCTTTTTATTGTTTTGTTTTTTACAACAACAGAGTGTTGTTGGCCTCCATATAAAGTTTTTGAAGTACCAACAAACCCATTGTTGATTTTCGTAGCTTTAAAATGTATGACTTTCTCTGCACTACACAACAGTATTTTAAACAAAGTGACATTATTTTGAAGAAATATAGCACAGCAATCTTTTAAAGCAAAGCGTTTTACAAAAAAAGACGTGTTTTCGATTTGAAGTTCTGAAACAGTTTATATATTAAACATTTGGCTTTTTTGTAACATAACAAACTGTCATTGAAGTACAAAACTAAAGAACTGTTTAGATGAATGTACAGTGCCACCACTAAGTATCTGTGACACTGTAGCCACACTTCAAAATGTTTAAAAATGTTGAAATGTAAACAGTAGATCTGAAACAATAGATCATTGTTTAAAATTAAGGCAAAAGTAATTGGACTCTTTCTGGTGGTTAAGTTAAGTATGAAACATGTAAACAAACTAATTGCAAAAATGGCTTGTAAATGTAAAGTTAGTTTTGAGAGTCTAGTGCCGTATGTTTCGTAGGTGCTACTTTGTTTTATATTATATCTAATGCAACAATATTTTACATGATATGAATGGCATAAATGTTCAGATAGCTACTGCACCAGAACTGTTCATCTTGATTTGACACATTTTATGGACATTTAGCATTTCATTGTTGACCCCCTGTGTACTGAATGAATCCAGCCCATTAACATACTTCATTTTGTCTATGAGCGCTTCAAAGACTTAATTTAAGTTGAGTTTAATACCATAACAAACATAGAACAACAGAATAGTTCCACATGAAATACACTGTACAAAATCTTTCTGTGAACATTTGCTTTACACAGTAACATTTTTAATGTTTTTAATTATTTCCCACAGTGCAATGCCCTGCTCATGATGTACGATTTGATTCATCTGGGGTGGTTCTGAGCCCGGGTTACCCAGATAGTTACCCCAACCTGCAGATGTGTTCATGGAGCATCAATGTGGAGAAGGGTTACAACATCACCCTTTATTTTGAGTTTTTCCAAACTGAGAAGGAATACGACATTCTGGAAGTCTTTGATGGTAGACATCTTTTCATATATATTGGGTTATTGTTGATAAAGGCCAAATTAAAAATGTTAAATTAAATTTTTTACATTTTTTTTATTATGTAACGTTTTTGAACGTTACTACTTACTAAGAACTTTTTTTTAAATCTTTGAGAGAACTTTTAGAGAAGTTAACCAACATTCTGAAAACGTTCTCTGTTAGCTGGGTAACTGTTGTAATGATATCAACATGTTGCAGTATACAGTACACAGTATATAACACTGAGATCTTATGCTCCACAGAAGCTTAAACTGACAGTAGTCAAATGCAGTAGTTTTCAACAAGCAAACCAATAAGATTCCAACATCATACAAAAGTAATGATGTTGGTACTATAACTCAAATATCAAATCAATGGAATGCAAATGAATCAATTCAGAGTTGAATTATTTATTTGCATTTAACAGTGTTTTTCTGCTTTTCGTGTCCCTTATGATATCAGACCTGCTACTCATTTTTGGGTCAGTTGTCTATGATTGATCTAATAAGAGTAGATATTCTGTGAGTCGTCACTATTATATCACAAAAGACTCTTATTTTTTACACTTTGTCTGCTTTGGCCATTTTCAAGATATTTCCCAGAAGAAATTTCAGGAGCGAAGTTAAATTGTGCCCACCCACCCCCCACCCCCCCTAAGCGCCAACCTAGTTTTATGAGTTTCATCTTTTCTGACAGGTATAATTTGATATAACAATACTCGTGTAAATTGTCTCTTCTGCTCTTCCTCTCTCTTCCTTTGAAGGACCCACAATTCACAGTCAGACACTGGCTACACTGAGTGGTGACCTCCCCACACCCTTCAACATCACCACCAGTGGCCACCAGCTACTCCTGCGCTGGTCAGCTGATCACGGCACCAATAAGAGGGGGTTCCGAATCCGCTATGTCGGTGAGTATCAAAGTATGTATCCATTTATATCACTTTATTGCTTGCACGTTTTCCTTCTCTGGGGTCGAGCTTGTGTACGCATGCAAATTTGAGCTGAGAAAATGTGTGTGTACATGGGTAATTGACATGAAGTTGACCATATGCTTCATGTAGAACTATTTGAAATTAATGTAGCTTATTTATTTATGCAGATTTTGACGTTATAATTATTAAGAGAAATGTTTGTATTTTTTATTACACCAAAGGACCAATACAAATGAACCTGTAAAAGCAAAACAGAAGTTTTAAAATGATGAAAATTTAATATGTAAACAAATAAATAAAAAATACATTTTCCCTTTTGTACCATAAAAAAATTCTATGAACACATTAATGTGTCCACTACCCATGTATGTACACGTTAAGACAGAATTGCGTGTGTGTGTGTGTGTGTGTGTGTAGTTGTGTGCACATGGATGCGTGTGTCTGTGCTGATTACATTTCTGTGTACAAATGGCTGTCAGTTAGCTTAGACATCCAGTACTTTGATGGATTTATTTTGTCCTCTGTGCCCAGAAGAGAAGTACACACTTCTTTACTTCACAGTGTAGCTGTGGACCTTTATAGCTGGGGTCATGTGCATTACAGACTCTTGAAAAAAATCATACTAACATAACAAGAAGTGGCCGAGACCCACTGGCCCAGTAGTGCACAACAGTTTAGTGATACTACAGTTTCCACCGTGGATGGCAGCAGTATCTGGGGACTTTAAACACACATACTGCTCTCTCTTACCATTCCACACCTCAAAACTCTCTGGTGTGGATGAGTGTGTATGTGCTTGGCTGTAGCAGAGCAGACAGAAAGGGGACTTGGGGCTTTCAGTGGTCACTCAAAGAGGTCTTTTCCCTAAAGACTGGGTCTTGTGAAGAGTTTTGTAAAGTAAGTTTGGGTTGGTAACATGGTGTCTAATCCCTAGACCATACACACTTAAAAGTATGAAAACTTACAAGAAATGATACCAAGAAAAAAATACTGTCTATCAGTTTGAGTAAAGCATAAACATTTTTCGACGTGAATATGTTTAAAAATAGTAATAGTAAAATAGTAATAGGAGTCTCCAAGTGGCCCTTTGGTGTCCCAAATGACCTTTTTAATTACTCTGATTAATTTGAATAAGCACACGATTTTCATTTACACTAACATTTTCATTTACATGCTTGTGCTAAAAAACAGCTGGATTTTAGCAGTTAGGTTTTAACTGGTTCAGAAGTTCTGTCCTGCCCCATGTGTCAGAAGTTTCCATCACAGTCAGTGTCTTTCTGTCTGTGCTCGGAAACTTAGTTTCACTCAGCAAATTTTCGAAACTGTCTTTCCATCGAAAGCACCGGGGTCCGTTTCTGCCTGAGGGCACCAGCGCCACTGAGTCTGACTTTGCCTTTCCATCACAAGTTCTAAACCCAGAATTACCTGTTGTTTAGCACACACAAATCCTGCCTGAACTTCCATTCAACCTGAACCTGGAGTGAACGTAGCCGAATGGGGTTTTAGTGACAGCAGAGTGACAAATCCTTACACATCTCTGACCTGTTCAGTTCAGATTAAAATAGCTCTTGTATCTACATTTTTGGCACCTCTCTGTGATTGGTGCAGGTAAGGAAGTAAGTTACGTTAGGCTGTGCTACCTTTGAACTGAGATGAAATGCAAGTTGACGTCCCGTGTTCGTGTGGCTCTTTAGACTTTGGCGTCCTGTCAGTTGTTTTCCTCTTCTGAAATCAATGATGAATGGCTTGTTTATTTCAGTCGTTAGAATAAGAAAATTTCCATTTCAACATGTTAACGCTTTGTTTCAGTTCAAAGGCTGAGCGTCAGTTTGAATTCTCTCAGTCTTCTGTGAAACTTGGCAAAACCAAGCATAAGACTATGAAAGGTTCTTTCTGTTTGTGGAGTTTTTCGTTGCTGTCAGGTTCTCTTGCTGAGGTTGATTGACATTGTTATTGATGTGTGTGTGTGTGTGTGTGTGTGTGTGTGTGTGTGTGTGTGTGTGTGTGTGTGTGTGTGTGTGTGTGTGTGTGTGTGTGTGTGAGAGATTTTCAGTTAAATGT
>JAZGTK010001955.1:15409-34890 GCA_036877625.1 Ambastaia sidthimunki | reverse complement strand
CAGTTAATCTGGATATGTTGAGGTTTCTGTACTACATGCTCATTTGCTGTGACGTTACATTTAAATGTGTCTAAATGCTGTTAATCACTGTGTCTCTGTCTGTTTGTAGCTAAAAATGAAGCTGACAGACAAGCGGAGGTCAGAGAGATCAAACGCAGACTCACCAGAAAGGTGTGATTCTGTTTGTGTTACGATAATGTTCCTTATTAACAAGAAATAAAACGATTGTTAGTCATTTAACATTAGAGCTCATGTGACACATGAAAAGCTGAAGTTATGTGAAGCATTTTCTGCTTTACAGACGCTCTGTTTCTCTTTGACCTCTTTAGCTGAGTCAACGGCCGACTGTGGCTGAACTACAGGCCAGAAAAATCCTGCGTTTTCATGAATATGTGGAGGTCACATCTGCCCAGGACTACGACCGGCGCGCCGATAAGCCGTGGACCAGACTCACCCCTGCAGACAAGGTCAAAATCTTTTCTCACTCTTTATTACATAAGTTCTGCTTCAGGAAATCAGACACACATTTGATTTAGATCTTCTTACAAATTCCCTTCACTGCTTTTCTTCAGAAAAGGTTGCATTGCATTTATCTCTTAATAGTCTCTCTGCTTCATCTATTACTGTTAACCAACTTTAATCTGTTTATTTAGGCTGCTATTCGTAAAGAGCTCAATGACTTTAAGAGCAACGAAATGGAAGTGCACGAGGAAAGCAGAATTTACACAAGGTAGACTGTAACGTTACTTGCACAAAACATTTCCACTTTACGTGTATTTTTTTACGTGTATTTTACGTATTTGTTTTTATGTGGTCTCGCCCCTTATCGTTACTAGATTCCATCGCCCGTAACATCAGACTCAAACTGAGAATGAAGCACTTTCAGGCTGCTGGTTCATGGACTGTCTGTGGGTGAGTCGGGATGACAGCGCTGCTTACAGATCACAGATCAGTTTTACTGGATGCACTGAGACTGCTGGTGCATTCAGAGCTTTCTCAGTTCTCTGTCCACTCACTGTACGATCAGTGTGTCAGCAGGACCTCTGGAGGATTTCTCCCACATGCAGTGATGAGGGACATGTGGAGTGACTGTCACCTCAAACGGATCTCATTGCCTTTTCTCTCTGTTCTCTGAATGACATGTTCTGTTTTTACTCCATGTGACAAACTTTATTTCCTTTCAGGGAAGTAACAAACAAGTAACAAAGTTAAAAATAATAGTAATAACAATGACAATAATAATGACAGTAAAGTATGGACAGCAGAACTGCAGAAAGTTATTGTGTATTTGTGTGTTTGTATGAACTGCTGTAATTTTAGAGTTAATTTTTGGAGTGAAAAAACACATTTTTGTAATTTTAGAAACTTTAAGGCACAAGATTTTGTTTTTGTAGTTCATGTCCCTTTATTCAAAACATGGTTGCAGATTGAACTCCTTGGTCCTCGTTATTTAAACGCATCTATTATATAAATGAAGGACAGAGTATTGGATGAATTTGTAGTTTAAACATCACAGTATTGATCTACAGTTAAACTGTTTCTGATCTTTTAAATCACCTCAAATAATAGTGAGCTCCACTTCAGAAATGTGCCAGATCATGTTAACAATATATATGTTCTTTACATAAAATGATTTGTTGTTAATTTATTAACCATTTTAAAGAAGAATGTAGTCTGGACATGCACTGACATTTTCATGATGTTTTTGACAGGAAGTGCTTCATTATTGCCGTGTTCTCGTTGTTTTTGAACAGAAAGCTGCTCTGTACAGATTCATTCTGATGAACTGACTCTATATCTCGTCTTCCTTTTATTTTGTCGACTAGTTTAAATATATTGAATCTCATTTAGGATACTGTTTTTAAAGCACAAGATTGTTCGTGTATTGTACAACATTAAGAGCAGAATGTTTCTGCTCTGTTAATGAGCTGTTGAATATTCATGATTTTTAATGAACTTTTAGAAACTGACAGTAAATTTGCTGTTTAGAGGTAAACATCTGTAAATCTAAATTAAAATGTTTAAACCAGTAAAGTCTCACTCTGAATTTTCTCTTTTACAGATTCGTACAACATCCACAGTATTACATATTTACACTTTATGATTTAATGACGTCAAAGTCACATTCTGTGTTTTAAGAATGTGTATTTGACTCCTTTTCTGAAAGCTAGTTAATGTATAAACGTTTATAGTTAAACCACAATTTAAAGGAAAAATCGCAATAAACTGTAATCTTCATTAGCATATAACTGAAAATGTTCTTTTGGATTTCTAATGTGATGAGATAAAAATGATATTTTAAAAGTCACCACAACAGAGTGAAACATACAGTTATATTTATGTAAGGAGTGAGAGATTTCTGATGAAGAATCAGTGAGGAAGACTTCAGTAAAGAAATGAAGTACATGATTCAGATACATGTTCGTGAATAACAGTGTCAGTAATAATAAATAGTGTCAGTAATAATGTGAAATAAGGACATGAATGGAGTGAATTACACGCAGCGGTCAGTGATGAGACGGGCGAGGTTTCATACATGCGGAACAGCAGGTGGCGGTATGAACTCTCCACACCGCCATTAAAACACCAGAAGAAGAAGAAGAGCCACGCGCTGGCTGCTAGTGTTCACAAACCTCTCAACTAGTGCAGCCACTGAATCTGGACAGTGTGAGTTATCTGTTAATCCACTTACTGAAGGTAAACCACTAACACAAGTGCATGAGACTCAGTGTGAGCACATGAGTGTTGAATGACTTTCTTCATTCATTCATTCATTCATTCATTCATTCATTCATTGCTCTGTTTCACACCAAAACTGTCCAAAACGACCTGATCGTCGTTGACTTTGGATAAATAACCAGCAAGCTAAATATTACCGGGTTGAACCAACACGTTTAAAGTTTTTAGCTTTTATTGTGAGTTATTTCGTCTTCAAACACGTGCTGCTGTCAGTCATTGATCGCGAAGTCACGCCAGGAAACACAGCGGCTCTGTCTCAAACTGAGTCAGCTGCCCATGTAGACAACACATTTAGAGACACCCGGCATTCATCACAGACGCGGTAACGTGATGTCCAGATAAGCTGTCTGTGTAGGCAGCTGAGATCTGTAGGTTTTGAAACACAGCCGGTGTGTTTTCCCTCCACAGCACTTCTGTTTCTAGAAAGTTTTACTAAACCCCTGAGATTTCTTCCAAAGGGGCTCATTGAAGAATATTATCAAAATGAGGGAAAAGTAGAAGAGTTGTGCTTAATGATTTATTGTAAGCAGTTCATGTCTGATGTAAGATTGGACTTAGATTAGCTCTGTTTTGACATTATTTAACATGACTTATTTACTTATTTCTTGTAGATTTGTCAAGATTTTTGGAGTCACCATGCCAGCAAAAAAAGCTGTAAAGAGACAAACAGTTGGAGCAACTGTAGACGCGCCGGTTGAGAAGAAACTAAAGAGTAAGTGATGTGTTACTCATGGTGGTTTGAATGTTGTGTGATGTATATGCAGCAGTATATATGAAGTGTGTGTATATTGTGGTGAGTTACTCAAGTCGTGTGTTTTGATGTGGCATTAATGCTGTGGTGTGTGTTGTAGCTTCTCACAGTAGTCATGGGCAGGAGAAAGGTCTGCTGCTGGTTCTTGGTCAGGGTGATGTCGGTCAGCTGGGTCTGGGAGAGGATGTGCTTGAGAGGAAGAAGCCGGCGCTGGTGACTCTTCCTGAAGGAATGGTGCAGGCAGTGGCTGGAGGAATGCACACGGTCTGCCTCAGCGACACAGGAAATGTAATCCACGTTCAGAACATTTGTCAGATCGGTTCTTTGATGAGCTTGTTTTAACTGTGAGTCAGGGTTGGGTTCTTGTCATAACTTGTGTCTTTGTGTTATCTGTCCAGATTTATACGTTTGGCTGTAATGATGAGGGTGCGCTGGGCCGTGACACATCTGAGGAGGGTTCAGAGATGGTTCCAGGAAAGGTGGATCTGGGAGAGAAAGTGGTGCAGGTTTCTGCAGGAGACAGTCACACCGCTGCTCTCATGGAGGACGGGCTTGTCTATGTCTGGGGCTCTTTTAGAGTGAGTGCAGCTGCAAAACATCTCTGGTTTTGTTCACACTGCAGAAAAATCAGATTCAGTTTTCAAATCTGATCAACAGAACTGCCTGTATCGATCACAACCTGATTTTTGCTGCTTTTCTGAACAAAGCTTTAGTACAGTTCTGCTCAGTGGAGATGTGTTGGTGTGTTAACCTCTCTGATCTGTTGAAGGATAATAATGGTGTCATTGGACTTCTGGAGCCCATGAAGAAATGCTCACTGCCTGTTAAAGTTCCTCTGGACAAGCCTGTAGTTAAAATCGTCTCTGGTGAGTCAGAGCTTCATGCTGTGCTAGCTGCTGTTCATGTCAATGTTCTCATAACTGTCCTGTATTTCTCTGCAGGAAACGATCATTTGGTGATGTTGACTGTGAATGGAGAGCTATACACCTCAGGATGTGGAGAACAAGGACAGCTGGGACGAGTGGCCGAGCACTTTGCTGACCGCGGAGGCCGGAAGGGCTTGAGTGAGTATCAACACTCAAGCGTGAATAAATAAACCTGGAACAGCGACTAGAATGTGTATTTTTATTATTTATCTGTCAGTGAGGCTGCTGGAGCCGCAGCTGGTGGTCATAAGGCCGCGGGGGAAGGTTGTCTTCTCAGATGTCTTCTGTGGAGCATACTTCACATTTGCTGTGTCTACAGAGGGTCATGTTTATGGATTTGGCCTGTCCAATTACCATCAGCTTGGTAACATTTTTGTTGTCATATTCACTCTTAGATATTTAAAGATTTAACCTGTTGCCAACACTTATAATATCTGCTCTTCTGTTTGTGTTTACAGGCACTCAAAACACAAAAACCTGCTTTGTTCCTGTCAAGCTCACGAGTTTTAAGAACTCGACCACCTCCTGGGTGGGTTTCTCTGGGGGTCAACACCACACTGTCTGTGTGAATTCTGAAGGTAATGCATCTAACTCAATATCTGAATATTCCAAAATAAAACCTCATTCACTCACGGTATGACTTTTTTTGATGACAGAATTTAAAGTCTGGGTGGTCATGTCTCATCTTTACAGAGGTGCTGAATGTTGTTGTGATGTTTCTCCACAGGTCATGTGTACAGTCTCGGGCGAGCTGAGTATGGACGACTGGGCCTGGGGCAGGATGCTACAGAGAGAAAGGAACCCACACTGGTCCCAGGAGTCAGTGATGTGCATATGGTCGCCTGTGGTGCTTCTGTTAGCTACGCTGTCACCAAACAAGGTGTGAAAACACAAACTTTACACATGGACATTACACTGGTTTGTGTGTTAGGCTCAGTGGCTTGTGTATGAATGCTTTAAACAAACATATGCTTCTTTTTAAGCTAACTGAACTGAGAACAGTTTGTCCTCTGAACACAGCTTGGTATTTTAGTTTAGCTCATAATAGAAGCAGACAGCACAGAGAGGTGACCTGTGTTTGTGTGCAGATGACAGGATGAGGAATGGCTTATAAATAACAAGACAGATGCTTGAATATTCCAAATGGCAGTTGAACAATGTTCTGTGGTATATAATGAACATAAGTAATGTAATACAGGTCAAAGGTGATTTGTGTAATATTTGTGCAGTCTGACGGTGAGTGTTAACAGTGGCTTCTGTCTCTCAGGATCAGTGTTTGCTTGGGGCATGGGCACCAACCTGCAGCTGGGAACAGGAGAGGAAGACGATGAGTGGAGTCCAGTAGAGATGATGGGCAAACAGCTGGAGAACCGTGTGGTTCTTTCAGTGTCCAGTGGGGGGCAGCACACCGTCCTGTTGGTCAAAGACAAGCAGGAGAGCTGATGTTTTTCTGTCCCTGACCAAGAGAAGCTGAGCCAAACTACTGTATCAGTGGTACCTGTAACCTACAGCTTGATCAAAGGAGGGGGGGGGTTCTGGCGTTGCTAATATTTCCTGTGCTGAGACAGATGGTTGCTTGTAAAGAGGGTGGGATGAAAATAATCGAATTAAATCTTTTATTCAACCGTCTGGGGAATCCAAACATTCACTGGCTGTGATGTGGCAGATCCTGATCAGCGAGATCTTTTTTATGTTTCTTAATTCTTTTACAGAGATGTGAGACTGTTGTGAGTGATCGGATGAATGTCATGAGAAGTGATTTAAGCCTTTTAGATAAAATCACAATACTGTTGCTTTTAAATTCCACGCTTTGGTCTGAGCAGTAAAAGGTTACAAACACAGGTTTGATCCACATCAGTCATTTTTGGGGACAACAGATCAGATGTTTGTGTATTTTGTGGTGTTCAGTTGATTGTGATCTGAACATGATTATTGTCTGTATTTCTGACCCTGTGGACCGTTAATAAAAACATTTATACTGACTTACTCTTTCTTCATTATTGAACTAAAACTCTTTTCCTAATATTATGTGTCTTTCTGTAGCATTTTGTTACACATCTTTTGATGGTTCTCATTATTCTGGTTGCATATGAAATGTTTATTTCTGGTGGTTTTGTGTTTGATTAGATGAGCTGGTAGAAATCAAACCACTTAGTTTATATTGTTTCAACCATTCTAATGTTTAATTTTAAGATTACTTTAAAACAACATTTGAAATAATAGAACTAACACTTGCTGTATAAGGAATAATATTATTGTTTTTCTGTTGGTTTAATGCATCAGTGTTCATTCATTGTGACAGTGCTGTGGTTGAATCTGAATTTTCTTTGAAACAATAGAATATTTAAGCTGCATAATATAAAAAGAAAAGCTTCAAAAATAAAGTTTATACTGCAAAATTACTTCTATAGCTTATATATTAAATACTAAAATTGAGACCTGACCAAAATTGTATTATTGGTGTACTGAAGATGAACACTAACTCTGCTGGCTGTATGTACATACAGAAATAAAGTCCCATCACCCTGATTTAATCCTGTCCACAGCATCTTCAAATATGACAATGATTGTCGTGATGTTTCTCTCCATCCAGTCTAACAGTCATGTGACCACTGCTGTCTGATCCAGTGTTTAGATCATGTGACAGACCCCAAACCAGCAGCACAGACATTTGTTGACCAAAATGATGCAGCTCAAAATTTTAACTAAAATATCACAAATTGTTGACTTTTACTCAATATTGACTTATATATTATGTATGAAATTTTAATATCAATATTTATGTCTGATGTTCAGATCTTAGTCTGACAACATATGGTCTGAGCAAGAAACTTTATTGGATGTTAACACACTGTCCTTTAGTCAGCGTGGCAAAACATGTAATTTTCAAACATAACCACAGCAGGTAAAATAACATTTTGTTCTAATATATACAGAACAGAAATGACCTCATAAAAATAGAATAAATAATATAAAAGTGGTTGTAACGTTTTACAGACTGTTGTCTCCATAGCAACAAAAATGCTGCAATAATGTTTGTGTCCTTGAAGCCAATTATACAACAGCTTTCTGTGCCTGTTCTGTGTCCAGCACACACATCTGTGCTGTTTAATAACACGATTCTGAAGGTTCTGTGATGAATTTAACAGAAAAAGATTTTTAGAGTATAAAACACCCACAGAATATCAGCTTTAGCATTGATCTAATTTCAGCCTTTAAAATGTGTCACTTTGAACCTCAATAAAGTTTTAGAATATATAAACAGATGATGAATTTAGTCACAATAAGTTTTTTTTTTAATTCATGCAATCTGCAGAACTATTTTAATAGTTTCAGTTTTATAATATAGACAGTTTATTCATTAAAAATAGATGAATATTGCATCAGCCAACACTTACTGAAAATGACATCATTCTTCCACAGCAAAACTCTGAGCGTCACTAACACACAACTGAAGAAATGCAGAAACGTTACCTGTAGCAACTCAAGATAACCAACCAGACTCAATTATTACAAAATTATTATTAAGTCACATTAATTCTGAGATGTATAACACTTATAGAAAAGTGCCATTTATCACTAATGGCCATGAAATGCTAGAAATATTATACTAAACAACTTAGATTACAGTTCTAAGAGTTCTTTAGCTTGGGTGAAAGTTGTTGAGATAAACTTACACGTTTAATCATATTCTTACATCACCTGCTCCTTTTGTTACAGACATGAGAAAGATTTCTACATTTTGCAAAGCAAAGTCTGAAAGTTCTGGGATGCTCGTCTCTTTAAAGGAAACGTCCTTCCTGCAGCTTATTTTGATGTTTGATTAAAGCAAATCTGTGCAGTCAGTAAATATATAAAATATATAAACCAGATTTCCTTTTAAGGTCACATCTTTGATGTGCATCCAGCGAATCATTAGAATCCTAACAGCACAAGCATATCTTATTTCCTCAATTAGGAAATCATTTGAGTCGTTCAGAAATTTGTACAGAGATATGATCTAAAAGCACCATTTGCCTTTAGTACGTTTGCTCAGAGCTCAGTGGTGGAAATGTGAGTGATCTCAGACTGCATGTCTTTCTGTGTCACTGCTGGTATACCTGAAGACAACTGGTCCAGGTCTAGTCAGGTGGGCTGCTTCATTGACTCTGTCTTGGCACACACTGAGATGGGCTCTCTCGTGGCGCTCCGGGCTCTGCTAAAGCTGCTCTGCTTCTCACGTGAACGGAAGGGCAGACAGAATTCCCTGAAGCACCTCTTGAAGTTTTCATCCAGGAACGCGTACAGGACCGGGTTTAGGCTGCTGTTCATGTAGCCCAGAGCAATACAGAGATGCCAGCAGGCCACCACGAGAAGATTGTTATGGTCGATCTCCACTACAGTTTTGATGATGATGAAGATGTGAATGGGAGTCCAGCAAACAATGAAGGCCGCCACCACCACCAAAACCATGCGAGTGATCCGCCGAAGGTTCCTGTCCTTCTCTCTGGATCCAGACAGCAGACGAACGCTCTTTAGACGCAGAACCATCAGCCCGTAACAGATGGTGATGACCAAGACTGGAATCACAAAGGCAAAAATGAAGACGCAGATCTTGGTCACGGTGTCCCAGTACCAGTCTGGGTCTGGAAATTTTAGCATGCAGATGGTTTTTCCTGTGGAAAACATCAGAAGTTAACAGATTAATGGAGTTTCTTTAAATAAGCATTTAATACAGAAAAACATTTTAGAAGATAAACGTATAGCTGTGGTTGCTTTCCCATTGCTGTCTAGGGAGAAACTATTGACGTATATTTAGGTGACCATATGAAATCCTTGTTTTATTTGTAACTGTTCTTACCTGTGTCAGTCACTTTCGTGACAGCCATGATCATTACAGGTAAGCCGATGGCTGAGGAAAGAATCCATACACAGACATTAACAATCTTCGCGTTGATGGGTGTGCGGAAGTCCAGAGCTTTCACCGGGTGGCACACGGCAATGTAACGGTCCACACTCATCATGGTCAATGTGAAAATACTGCTGAACATGTTGTAGTAGTCGATGGCGATCACCACCTTACACAAGAGCTCTCCAAACGGCCAGCTGCTCATCAGGTACTTGGTACTCTGGAAGGGCAGAGTGCTGGTGGCCAGAGCGTCAGCCAGAGCCAGATTAAAGATGTAGATGTTGGTAGCTGTCTTCATCTTTGTGTACCTGTGGAAGTACAAGAGTCAGTCTTTATAACAGTCTTTAGCTGCAGGGCTTGAAATTCAGATGAGCTGACTGACATGATTTGAGGCTCTTCTGGGCTTTTTACTATTACTATCATATTTTGACCGTTACAGACATTTTTTTCATCTGTTTTGTCAAATTACAGTAATCAAGCAGGATAATAAAATCGTTCATTCATCACTTTTAGCAGGAACATTCATGATCCTGGAGTCATAAGGGTTGAAGATCATCTCTGCAGCTCTATGAACATCATCACTGATCTATGAACATCACTGATCTATGTAACATGTAAGTGTTAAAGCTGAGTTTCATTAGTTCTTCATGTGATGGCCATGTTTTGTGTAATCAGATCTGAATAAAACATTCTGCAGGTTATAGTTTGTATGTATCATATAAACAACCGTTTTCTTCTGGAAAGCAGATTTTGCAGAATACTGTCAGGCTGTGGTGGATTAACCAGTGTTACATGTTAAACACTAGTACTGTTACCTGATCACGCCGTACATGACCAGCAGATTACCGATCAGCCCCAGCACACAGATGACGGAGTACAGCGCGGTGATGCAGACAGCGAGCGCCACTGCGGTGCTTCTCCCCGCCCGCGGCTCACCGTCCCCGCTCGTGTTGGACTGAAGTCCCGCTGATTCCTCCAGAAAGCTGCTGCTGCTCTCAGTCACACGATACCGGTGGAGAAAATCAACAACCGCCTCCGTTGGAAGCTCCATTTTGCGCCTCCCGTTAAAAGTCAATGAAATATTAGAAAAGCGCCTCTCTGTGTCTCTGATCTGAGTTTCAGATGTTTTCAGATGTGTTGGTGGTACAGAGGAGATCTGATGTTCTGATGATCGCACTGGAGCTGATGTCTGGTACTGTCTCTAGTGTCTATATAACAACTCCTGCACCCACATCTGTGCCAGATACATTTAAACTTGATATAAATCACCAGCAGTTCAGTCTGACATCAAAAACCTGAAAGTTTGAATCTGTCTCTTTCATTTCTTATGACAACTTGCATATTAGCAATTGTGTAACTTGAGTAACAGTTCTTTCCATTAACAACTATGTATTTAAAATACTGTTACTGTGACCAGTGAGATCATTAATTAACATATACAGGAGATTCATAATCCAGTTAACATTAATCAGTTAATTTAGTCTAGGATAGTGATGCTGCATAACAAGACAACTAAAGACTGAGATAAACTTGATTAATTAGTAGCGGGTCAGTCTGAATATCATGTTGCTTCATCCTGGACTTAGCAACAACCTGAAAGAGAAAACACAAAAAACACAAGTTAACCTTGTTTCCTTGACAAGTGTACAGAAATAATGTATCAAAATCAGGTAAGGGGTCAAAACAAATAATATCCAGAAGTTTGTTGTCCAGAGGTTTGTTGTCCCTTTCTTACATCACACAACTTTTCCCAGTTTATACCTGAACTTTCAAACTCTGAGTTTAAACCTGTGATTTAATTTTGAGCAGTGGAATGTATTTATTTGTAACATGTGCAACTATCTGCGGACAGAAGCCTTTAAACGGGTTTGATATTTGAAACGGGTTTGATATTTGAAACGGGTTTGATATTTGAAACGGGTTTGATATTTTAAACGGGTTTGATATTTTAAACGGGTTTGATATTTTAATCGGGTTTGATATTTTAAACGGGTTTGATATTTTAAACGGGTTTGATATTTTAAACGGGTTTGATATTTTAAACGGGTTTGATATTTTAATCGGGTTTGATATTTTAAACGGGTTTGATATTTTAAACGGGTTTGATATTTTAAACGGGTTTGATATTTTAAACGGGTTTGATATTTTAATCGGGTTTGATATTTTAAACGGGTTTGATATTTTAAACGGGTTTGATATTTGATGATGATGGTAATGAGATGAAAGTCATGAAGGCTGAAGTCTAATGAAACATGAGATGTTTGAGATCTTGAATGAAGAGTTCTTGGATTCTGAGCATAATGTAGTTGTCATGGGAACAGCTGAGTCACTCTGTCCTCAGTGTTTGGGGGGCTACAGCTCTACAGCTCAGATGGGCTAAAGGGATTTCTGGTAGTTATTCATGTTTGATAATTGCATTGTACACAAAAAGGCAAATCAGATCTTCTCCATTTTTTTAATTCATTAACGAATAAAACAGGTTTAATCTCTTAGGGTATTTTTAAGGGTTTTATTTCTCATGGTTTGTGTCATATTTAAACAGTTTAGTGAACAAAGAGGCTGATTTTTGCATAACAGCAGGATTCTGCTACACACATTTACCAACAAATTTTATGAGCACAGTTTTTCAGTTCATTTAAAGCTGTCTGAGGTTTAGCTGCTGGTCTAAGAAAGATTTTGTTTTTGTGTGGTCTGCTTAACAACCAACAGGGAAATAATTTGTTCTTAGTTTTATCTAACACCTTGATCTCATGTAGTATTCATTCATTTTTCACCTCCTGTAGTCAGGCTGGTGTCTCTCTCTCTGTACATCAGAACTATAATATCTTCAGCTCAAATGACTGAAGCTCTCTTACCTGAAGAACATCCATTTATCTTCTGAGGGCTGAGAAATAACTGCACACACACACCACAGGAAATTCTGTCAGGAACACAGTTTCCATTACCAGTCTCTGTTCAGTTCTCTGTTAATGAGGCCACCCTGGAAAACTCAAGATTCAGTGCTGAAAAGGATCATTTCACACAAACACACAGCAGCTCTGAGAATAAGAGACAGCAGAGCACTTATTAAACTGAAATACAGTGACAGGCTGTCGTTAGTTCTGCTCAAACTACATCAGGAAGAAAAACATGAATAATGAGACATATTTCCCATGAGCATCACTGTGGATCTGCTCACACACAGCGCAGGTCAAAGGTACTAAAATAGATAAACAGATCAAATTATATTGATTTAAATTCAGCAGTGAGTGACTGACACAAGGTTTAAAAAGTCTATAGTTTTTGTTTTAGGAGCAACTGTTGAATGTTGTTGACTTGTATTTAATTTATATACAACAACTACAGATACACAGCTTTCTTGAGATCAGGGACTCCTGCTAGATATTAAAACTATTCAGTTACTCTTTTGCTTATGATGTCATGAAAGACAAACAGTACACAGTATTACTGAGTGTCATAATAAACACACGCTCATGTTCAAATACAACAGCTGTGTGTCTTTCCTCTGAGAAAAGCCATTTCTGTTTGTAGCATTTTCTCTTTTTCTATTGTCAGGTTTTATTTAATTAGAGGAAATTGCAGGTGGAAAAAGGCAAAACACACACCTAAAAGTTAAATACAGACTATATACAATTGAGATGAATTCATTTACATCTCATCTGTCAACAAAAGTAAATACCTAAAGTTTCTTCTGGTTTATCCTGAAATAAAGTAAATATCTCAAAGTTAGATAAACACCAGACAGGCCTGCGGTAAAGTTAACAAAAGTACAGAATCTGATCTAACTGATATATGTCCAGCATACAGATCATTAGATAATACAGCTGATGTAACAGACCTGTTTTTAGACAGCTACAGCTCATTTGATCACACTGCACTGATATGTGACTGTTTTCAAGAAATTCAGCGTCTCTTTCAGAAGATCTACATCATACACAGACAGGACAGAGATTATTAACAATACTTACACATTAAACCAGTAACACTTTACACTAAAGTTCCTTAAATCCGATCTGGTAACACACACGTTTATTAAATCACACACACGTGTTCATGATGTTGTTTCTGGACACCATCTTGTTTCTTAGCAATCCGCAGCTGCTCGTCTCATCCTGTCAGCATTACTTGCGCTATAGTTACAAATGAGATTTATAACTGTTTATAATGATTTACACATCTAAAACAAGTCGAAGCAGCGCCTGTGGCGATAAGAAGTTTTGGGTGTTTGGACTAGAGATAAAAACTCAACAGGTGTTTCAGAAGATGAACAGCAGATGTCAGCAGTGTGTCGACAATCATCATGTTTTCTGACTGTCCAGATTCAGTTTTCTGATCTTTCATCATTGATTTTAGTATTAATTGTTGTGAAAGGTATCAGTGTGGTGTCACTAAAAAGATTTTGAGATCATTCAGAGTAAATGTGCCCTGCAGGTGAAGAGACTAACAAGATAAAGTTCATGTTAAGTCTGTTTGTATGAAAGAGCTGAAAACATGTTTACAGTAACACATTACAATAGAGGTTCCAGTTCCTCTTTATAAACTGAGTCAAAATTGTTTTCGTGGTAAATGACACATAACAAGTCCAACTGGCCCAGAAAGTCTGATGTTCAAACCACAGGGAGAAAAAAAGAGTCTTGAAAAATCATTTTCCATTTGATGACCTCCCTTCAGTTTTATGACAAAATAATGAATCCACCAGCTACAGAGGACCCACCTCCAGTGATTTATCAGACAGTCTGTGGTGTCCACCAATTCCAGACACAAGACGCTGGACTACAACATTTACAGAGAGTCTGAGATGCCATCAGAGCAGAAAATGAATGACTTCACTGTGCCTTTAAGATGCAGAGAGTCTCTGTAAGGTCACACAAATGCCATCAAGTGCTGATTGTTGTGTTTGTGGAATAGTTTAGAATGTCTCCAGTGTTTTCATTAGCAGCTGTCAGGTCTGAAGTCCTCCAGCAATTCTGTAAAAAATTAACCAGGTACTTTTCAATAGAGAAGCCAGTACTAATAACCTGACAACAGCAGCTGACTAGATTTCTCTGTATGATACCACAGACATTTATCTCTCTAACCGGACAGTCAAAGGAGGAACTGTGTAAATCCCCTCTTACTCTCATTTCCTTTCCATTTGTCACTCGTCCTTCATAAAAATCAGTTTTTTTACAGGCCACACTTTTCCTGTTGCCAAATTCAAACCATATTTTACCACTTAAAAACCTGCTTTTACTTCATTCATCATCAACGTAAAGATCTGTAGGAGCTGCAATGCATTTAAACTAACACTGAAAACAGCTTTTGCTTCTCACACATATTTTGTGTTTTCAAAATGTTGTGTAAGTTTTTTTACAATAACTAAAACTAAGAAAATATTTCTATTAACTGGAATGAAAACTGAAGCTGATCCTCTGTTTGTGAGCTTGTAAACACACGGATGTTCACTATGACTGTGAGACACGTCCTTCCATAGACCCAGTTTTCTGTTTCATAGCTTCTCCAGTGACAGCATTGACACTTTGGGGTGAGTTTGGGGTTCTGCAGCTTTCACAGGCTTACCAGATAGTTAGGCAGTACAAAAGCAGAAAATACTTGAAAACTCTTGTCAGAGCATAAACTTGGATCCATTAAAATACAGTAACCGTATATGTTTAATTGTCAAACATGTGACTTCATCACATTTGTTTCATTTCAAAAATAAAAACAAAACATTATTTTAATTATGTATAACAACTTTTCTTGGCATCCTGATTAAACAAGAAGCTGTTAAATCATGGCTGATATATTTTTGATTCATTCATCACACTTGAAATGGTAGGTTGAGTGCATTGCATTGTGGGATATTCATTTCAATATATACTCTATTGTATGTCTTTATAAACATACATAAAATGTGCACACTAAGCTCAGTATACACACTGCATGAGTAGCATGAGTAGCCCAGTAACATGCTCTTAAAATGTAGCTGTTTGTCTAACTAATATCTGTCTTAGCAGACCTTCAATGCAACAGCAGCCAAACTTCCACAGACTTTCTTATTTGAACCCACCTACCAGAAAAACAATGTTTGCAATGCCAAAATCTAAAATGTGAGCTTGCGTGTGACTAGCAGATCACATTAGAATTCAGCATGTTCATTTTGCACCTGCAGATGAAATGTATCTTCTCAAAACCTTTCCTTGATGTTTTTTCTGGCCCCGGGTGCTTTAAAATTGGAAGGAAATGCTACTGTGTGTGTGTAAATGTCACACTTGTGTGGCATGAAGCCATTTTTAAGACAGCAGAAGAAGTGTCTGAGCTCCTCTGGAGTTGGCTGGATCTGACAGTGGTTCTCTTCTGCTCCTCTTGCTGGTTCTGCCACATTCAGTCCCAGCCTGGAAAATTCCAACATCAGCCAGAGAAAATATTCCAGCAGACAAACTCGACTGTTTGATGAAGCATAAATCAAGTCAGCAGGCCGGAAGGAAAAGCAGAGAAGTGGTCAAATGTTGAAATGAAGACTATGACCGGGTCAAAAAAAGGATCTTCTGGAATGTAAGAAATGTTTTATCATGTGCAAAAGTTCAGTGTGCCTTCATCAGTCCAAAATAAGGAGGCAAAAACAATCCTTCATCTTAGAATCATACCAAACAGCTACAAATGATGAATATGAAAACAGTCAATGGCAAACAACCAAAAACCTTTTCCTTTTGACTTCAACCTAATAAATATAAGATAATAAAGGGGGCCAGACACACGCCTAAACAAACAAAATATTTAGTTTCTCTGACAGGGAGGATCAGAGCACAAGATACAGTTTCAAATGGGAGGAACTATTTACCTCAGAGTTATCCTAAAATATCCACCATCCCACACACACGTGTCAGTCACCAGTTCTCTTTAGTTTCTTCACACACGGGATCTCACGGGTGGATGTGATGTCACACACAGAGAACTGACTGAAAGAGAGTTTTGATCTCACTAGTCACACACAGATCAGTATCTAAACCATTAAACTACATCACTGTCACCTTCCATTTGACCTCAAAGAAAGAAAATCTGTTTTGATCAGAATAAGAACAAATCTACAGTGTTCTATAGACACAAACTGTGTGGAGACAGTCTGCACTCATGCTAAATAACAGTGTATGAACTCAATAACAGCCACTTCTGTAAATCAACCCCACAAAGCAACAGTTGCAGGAACATTCAGTGAAAGAATCTGGCGTCTTCAACACTGATCAGAACTTCAGCAGCTCTTCAGCAGTTTCTAACAATCCTGGAAATCATCTCAGAGTTCCTCTGTAACCAAACCAACCCCCCTAACAGAGCTGACGACTCTCAGTTATTCCTCCTCTGTGCCTCAAGTCATTTAGTACAAAAAGATCCAGAAGACACTGAGTGTGTATCAATCCATTCACTGAAAAAATCTCTTTATATTTTGGTAAAAATAATTTCAGGTGTATTTGCACATTTCATAATAAAAATCTATATAAAACATGCTTTTTATGCAATAAAATGGTTTAAGCATCAACTGGAATTGCATTATACTTCCAGAATAGAGATTTAATTTATATAAATGAGCAAACTGTGAAATAATAGACTTTACACAGTTACCTTTCTTTAGAGCAACAGAAAACTGAAGGATCAACAAAGAAAGTGACAAGCAATAAACAGAAATGAGCCAATATTCAACAATGAAAAATAATGTGAATAAAAGACAAACATAAAAAAATCCATCATATTCCTAAAATAAAAACTAAAACTAAAGAAAACTAATGAAAGATAAAACAGACAAGTGCCCACATGAAAACCATGAACAATTTTCTGTTTTTGATTTATTCTAAATGACATTAAAGCACGTAAGCCTCAGAGTTTCAGAACTCCTATAAAATGTTGTTATTGTGAAGAGGGCGGATGTCACAGAATCATGTGCTTTGAAACAATTTAATGTGGCTTTACAGTGTTGTTATTTATAGCAGGCCAGTGTTTGAATGTGTTCCTGATTGTGTTTATTTTGTTTCACATGGAGGGTAAAAACATTCCCTCCAGACGGTTCATAATGTCTTCAGCTTAAAAACAGCAGGAGGAAAAGCTGGACATTGGGACACTGTTGCACAGACAGTGAGATGTTGTGAGACCTTGCTGAGAAGAGAGAATGTGTGAGATCACAGCCTCACATCTCCCTCGACACTCAATCATCAGCCTAAAATAACCCCCCCCACAGACTGAGAAGCACATGTGGGGTGAGATGACTACCAGCGGAGCATCTCAAACCCTTCAGCACACCTGAGAACATCTGGACCTGAGCAGAAGAACCCACAGCTCTCCTCTGGGCTGGAAACGCTGAGGGTGAAAGAGTGACAATCCTTGTACTATAAATATGGACAGTCTCACTGTTGGCTGAAAGTATCATCAGCATTACTGCATACAGTGTCAGCTGTTTGGATTCAGTCGAGCTGTTTTCCACAGCTACAGGAGCTACATGATCTCTCGTTCTCTTTCAACAGTCTGTGAGAGAGAAACACAAACTGTTCTTAGATCTCTTTCAGATTTTCCAGCAGCTGTTATGATGGTGGGCTCTAACTCAACTAACCTGGTTGTTTTGAACTTTAACAAAAGCTTCTCCTGAAGCCTTCAAAAATGACACATCTCTAAATACAACCTCTCTTTCACGCAAACTGTGTATTTATGCAAAAAAAAAGAAAACAGCCTTGTTTGTGCTGCTATATATAAGAGTGTAAAAGCGTGTTTGTGTTGTTTTAGCAGATAAGGTCAGGCCAGCAGATTGAATGGGTTTGGCCCTTGGCTCCTAACGGCCCATTTTCTGCCAGCAGTTTCTGGCTGTATGATGTCTACAGTAGCTCTGAAGGCAGGCGTGTGTTTGGTTTGCAAGTGGAGAAGTGTGCTGGGGCAGCAGAGTTCAGTCTGGGCGGCTCTGCCCCCCCTCCGGAGGCCTGTGGTCCAGACACTGCTGCATTCAGCTGCCCCGCGTGCTGCGGATATAAAGTTTGGACTATTTGTCAGCGGCTGTAATGTGAGGAATGTTGAGCTCCAGTTCCCCTCAGGGAGAAGAACACAGATGGGTGGATATTCTGTCCTCTTGCTCTCTCTAAATGTCACTCAATCATCATTTTTCCTCAGGAACGATCCATTTATGGGTCCAGCAGTAGCCTCAGTCATGTCGGTTGTGACTGAAGTGGAATAACGGATCGGATCTTTCCCTGGTGAGTTATTCTGAGTTCTGGAACTCTGAGCTTAGAGGCCCGACCGCCTTCACATGAGGATTCCACAGTAAAACCCCACCGACATGTCAACACACACTCCATCATTCCCTGTGACATCACACGCCTGTCACACACACTCACACACTTCATATAAACCTTATATGCTCCAGCCCTCAGTGTGACGTGGAACTCCAGACAAGAACTGCAGTCTCTAATCAATGTGCTCCTCAAACAAACTGAGTGAAAGGCCATGCTGAGCTTTTAAAGCTTCCTTTGAAGTCTTTCCTTCACGAAAGAGGCCACAGATCTGAAACCAGAGGTTAATATCAGCAGAACTTTCTCTCTAACTGTTTAGGGACCGTGTGGAGGAACTGTCTGTCCTGCAGCATGTGTTGGCCTTTAACTCCCACAGAATGAGCTCACTTCATGACAATCATGTGACTACCAAAAAGTTTAATTAGAAACACTTACTGTAGCCTGACTTCATCTGCTGCTCTGGACAGCTGTGTGCTCACACGCCAGATTTGGACTGAAACACAAGAAATTCTGTTATATCTTTGTGTTAATAAAACAGTTGCATTTAAACAATATCACACTCATAAATACGCAGTTCACGTGGAATATTGCATTTAATTCTAAAAATATATGTAACAAAGTAAATTGTGGAAATGTATTTGTATGTTCAAACAGATGTTTTAGTCAGTCTTTGCGTGGAACGTGATTTTAAAGATATAAACTGACACATAAGATATCGTGTCAGAAATGTTCGAGCTGTTGACCTGTAGTTTAGTCTTTAATTCTTCCAGCAGTTTGTTGAGTAAGTTTGCTGTGATGTAACAGACAGACATGCTGTGAGACTTTTAAAAGCTGGGCTGCGTCATCACCTGCTTTATGACCCGAGTCGTCCCTGCCAGACCAGATCCAGTCGAGTGAGTAAAGAGCCTATCAGCTTCCTTCACTTATCACAGTCC
>JAZGTK010001955.1:0-15230 GCA_036877625.1 Ambastaia sidthimunki | reverse complement strand
AACACAATCACACACACACACACACACACACACACTCATAACACAATCACACACACACTCATAACACAATCACACACACACACACACACACACTCATAACACAATCACACAATCACACACACACTCATAACACAATCACACACACACACACACACACACATGGAAACATTTACAAAACTTGGGAGAAATAATGGCAAGATGATGAGACATTATTGGTACATTTTAGAAACAAGAAGTGTATTTTTAAACTGGAGCTTCAGAACACATATAATAAGTGACCTACCGCACATCTTCAAATTATATCTTTGCTTCATTTCCTTGTAAGCAGAACACAATATTCAGTTTCTGCCGACTTACAGTCTAACACTGTTCATTTCATTCTTCTTTCTGCCCGGAGGCTTTAGTGCACGTTACACTGATGTTCTGATGGGTCTGTTTGTGATCTGTTTCAATCATCTGTGAGTTTCAGTTTCAGACTTATCATTAGAACTCCTCATTAAAGCTTTTTTTGTGTCACACCATTAAAATCGTCCATGTCAGACTGTTTTAAGTGTCCAGACGAGTTATCATTTAAATGCCTCATTAAATAACAATGAGTCAGTTTGTGTGAGTGTCACACATCTTAAAAATCAAAATTTTATTTTCAGCTCTACACTGCTATTACAGATTTAACATTATTTAATCCAATAATGAGTTGCACTGTCAAATTAAAAGATCAAAAATATCTCTGATGAATAAGTCTGACTCTGTTAACCTAATGAACACCATTAACATAATGATCTAAACACTGAATACTGCTGCTGTTTGTACAGTATTCTCACTGTGATTCATGAATGAACACAAGACACAGCCGTATGACTCATGAACGTTATTAACATGGACAGAAGATTAATGTTTCCCAGCCCAACCAAAATATTCATTTCCACTAACTTTTCCTTTTATACACATGGCACTTGTGTAGCACTTTTGGGCAAATACATTTCTCTGAGTGAATGTTTCTTTGCTTAGACAGTCACAGATAATATCACACAGAAACATTGTATCATCATTCTGAGGCATGAAATGTTGTTGTTATGAGAGATTATGTTGTTTTTTTCCTGATTTTGCAGGTTACTGAATAAAGTTACTGGTTTCAGTTTTGCAGCCTCTATTGTGAAGACGATTCTATTATTTATTACATTTTAAATGTATTCTTAAGTTAAAGAACATTTGCAATCTTAAATACTGATTGCGTTTCTACAGAAACCGCTGGAGATGATTGTTAATAAATGTCATCACTTCACTTCTTGTTTGAAACAGGACAAACTTGTTTAAACATGAACCAGCATGTCTCTATAAATCCCGCATCCCCGTTTCCCTGACGCTCTCTCACTGCAAGTTCCATTAATGCCACTGTTTGCATTGAGCTTTACTCCTCATTCACTAACAGCCGCTTTCATCAGTTTGTGAAACATTCACTCATCAAACAAAACTTGACACAACTTTTCTGACCGTCAGGATGAAAAGTGTCAGTCATGTTTTTGTGAGAGCAACATTTAAGTGCCCTGCAAACCGGTTTTAAAAACATTCACATTTAAATACGTGCACATACACTTAAGTTATAAGTGAAAGAGAAAATTGTTCTTGTACATCTTTTGACTGCAGGAAGTCTCCGTTTTAAACATGCCTATCAAGTAAATATTAAAAAGGTAAAAAAGTCTAGAAGACATGACGATGAGTTTTGTGTTTTTTTAATCACATAGAAATACATCCCTGAAAATAGAGATTAAACATTTACTAGGAGACAGAATAAAAGCTTTTGTAGAGAACACAGGTCTCAGTTTTTTGTACAATGTTTTCAGGCACTTGGAATTACAACAGCAAACATTCCTTTCTTAACAAGGAAAATAAAATTTCTTTGGTCCTTTAAACAACCAAGAAGCAAAACAGAGGACGACAGAAACCACAGTCAGACAACAAAAGCAAATACATATTTAGCTTCACAATGTCTTTCCTCCAGACTGCAGCTTTCTCCATCTCCACTGAAGTCTAACTATCTATCATGCATCTGAGAAAACAAAAGATTAAATCCCAACACAACATTTCTGCTACATGTACAGAGAGACAGAAAAGTCCTCTGATCCACGCTGCAGCAGGAGTCATGATTGTAAGAACCGGCTCAAATCAGACATGCAGCCGTGAACATCACAATCGTTTTTAGAGTTCGTATGTTAAACAGTGTCTGGTCTTCACTGGCTTGCATAAGGACTGGAAGTTGGCTTGTGCTTCTGTCACTGGTTTAGCTACAGGGCAGCCACGTTGAGTAAGAGTTACTGCAGGTGTGCACCAGTGGCTGCGGGTGAGCTATGTAGTAGTTACTGAAGTTAATGTCTCGTGCGTACGGCGCTGGCTGGTAATAGCACGTGACATTAGTGACTGTAGGGATGGCGTTTTGTTCTGCCAGCACCCTCAGCGCAAGCATGGAGATCAGATTCAGAGCCTGTCTTCTTTCATGTCCCATCAAGCACACAGTACTTTCATTGACCACGTGGTACAACGCGAGCAGACAGTCGTAACGTTTGTGTTCCATTCCTGCAAAGTGATTCTGCAGATAAGCCTCCAGCTTTCTCTGCTGCTCGGTTGTGTCTGGAAAGTCAATGAAGAAGCGCGAGCACATGTAGCGCTGGAGAGATTTCATCTCCGCCTCAGAGGCCGGACGAAACCCTCGCACCAGCAGGTGGCAGTATTTCAGCAGTCCACCTCCACGGATCTCCTCTGGGTTTCGTGTGGCGATGACCTTGTTGCACAAATGGCCGAGAGCTTCTTCGAAGTCCCCGTACATGCTTTCTCCCAATACGGTGGGGTGGAAGCTCTCGGACATGGGCGTCTCTGAACAGCGATCAAACAGAAGCAGAGAGTCCAAAGCGATCTGGAAAGAATCTACACTGAACTCAAACTGTCGTCTCAGAGAGTCCACAAACTTGAGCTCCACGTTCTTGCCGGTGTTGTTGGAGAGAGAGATGAGACTCCAGCGGTCCGTGTCATTGCAGACCTTCACCAGCTTCTGCACGTAAGCCTCCTTCAGAGTAAGAGCAGAGATCTTCTCCTTACTGACACCCTCAGGCAGGAAGTCCAGCAGGCTGTCGAGAACCACGTCCTTAACCACACGGAAGGCTTGATCGTCTGACAGCGAAACTCTAAATATCAGGTCCAAATCCTTGTAGCCAAGCCCCGTGTCCTGGTGCAGAACATGACTGGCAGCCGAGCCGTTCAACCTCACGTCCCGGACGGCGATGCCTCGCTCCTCCAAACGCGCTCGAACCACCTACAGAAAGACATGAAGTTCAGAGGTCAAGCAGTGAATGCACAGAGGCATTAACAAAACAGCACCACCAGTCCACACAGACACGCCAGGAAGACAAAGCAAATCTCAAACTACTTATGATAGATGACCACAGGTTTCTACAGCTGCACTTTAACCCTCTAAAATGTTCAAACATTTCAAACACTAAATTCTAACATACAGAAAACTTGAAACGTGATGCAGAATTTGCTGCAATTATATCACACCTGCAACATCAAACAGCATGTTCTGCTCACACATGATGTATTATATTCACATAATGACAAATAATAATTAAACTCCATTCTGAAGAACACATGAAAGTTCATGTTATGAACATCAAATGTGGGATTTATGTCCAATTCAATACAGGACAAAATACAGATGTTGGCTCAGGCAAACACACTTCCATCTTACTTGTACTGAATTACAATCATTGGATCAGAATCAGAATCAGAAAGAGCTTTATTGCCAAGTGTGTTCACACACACAAGGAATTTGTCTTAGTGTTAGGAGCTTCCAGTACAGAAAGTACAAACATAGTGCAGACATACATAAGTTAGGGTAATAAAAAACACTAATATTAAAAAAAAAAAGAGTATACAATAAATTATAAATAACAGAGGTAATAAAAATATACAGAAAAAAGATGTCCATAGACAGAACTCCATAGACAGAACTATGGATTAAGATGGGCTTAAATCAAGCTGTTTGTCTGTGGGGTGATCAGCACAGTTCACTCTCTTCTGACTGTAGAAACTCATCTAGTGCAGTGAAGTGATGTAGAAATAATGTTGTCTGCACATCCTCAGAACTCAGATGCTGCTCATCATGCTCACAGCACGCGTGGAACTCATGACACACTGTCTCTCATCAGAGTTTGGTTCTCTTACAGAACAGTGAGAACACGCACCGAGTTCTGCACACACACAGACTTCAGCTCTAATTAAACACATAATCAGGGTCTTCTGGATTATTTAACAGTTACAAGCTAATGACTTTAATCACAGCTCAACCCTGCAGCACACTGAAGACCCTCTGAAATACACCACACATCCCCTCTAATGGAAAGAAACCACTGCAGGCCTGAGGGTCTCTGACACTGTGTGAATTTAATACTAATAACAATTAACAGCCGGTGTTAATCACCTAAAATATATTTAACAGAAGGTGTGAACATGGCACAGACACAAACCAGCTCCAAAATCACATGCCCGTCAGACTCTCGATTGCAGTTTTATGGTCTAATCGTACATCAATTTGCAGTCATGACAATGTTTTGCTGGTAATAAAAACAGCCACAAAGTGCATGTCACTGACTCCGCTGGAAAAGGATTATATTAGGCTTATGAGTGGAAAATGAGCGACTGGCCGTCATCTTGAACTCATGCTGGGATGTCACGTGGAGGCTGGCTTATAAAACATCAAAGTTAGTTTTTACAGGTTTGCTGTTAAAGATAATGGGCCTCATATTATTATCAGATTACTCTCTGAAATGTTCAGACAGATATCATGATACACAGACTGTCAAAACCTGACCATTCATTACTGTCCATACTACAACCTTAACACAGAGATGATAGTATTACATTCCACAGCAGTCAGTCCATTTTAAAATCAAGGCAATGTTTAGATTTACTCTTTAAGATCTAAGACCTGTAGCGTGTATTACGGTGTTTACAGTAGTTGAGAATGAAAGATCTGTGTCTGGTCTGACAGATGAAACATCTGACATGCTGAAGCTGCTGTAGAGATGTAAAGTCATCTGGACAGAAGCTCAATACTGTACGTGTGATGAGAGCATTTACACTGAGACCAGATTCAGATTCACTTCAGTAACTCAATAGCGCTCAGTTCTCTATCTAACGTGTATCTTTAGTTTCTCTAAAGGAAAGATGAGATCAAATTAAACAATCAGCCACTTTTTCATTGTCCTGAAGAAAACGCAGAATATATATCATCACCGGCTGTTGTGAGCGACACAAATGAGAACGTTTATATATAATATTATATATAATATACACTGTAATATATCGATACTGCTTATAGATCTACAGAAAACATCAAATCTAATACAAATATTAATAATCAAGTAAAAACATACAGCAAAAAAACAAACAGGAGTTAAATAAACTAGTGATTATTCAGTCTTCAGCATTACCAATATTAATATTACAAACTCAGCTAAAACTGGACAGATGTTGGGAATAAAAGTTAATGTGTGTAGACGCGCGTCACCTGCGCGATCTGCCGCGGCTGCACGGAAAGCGTCGGGAAGTTTCCGCGTCCGTGAACGGGAACCGATTCACCGAGAACCGAGTCCAGCCGCCTCAGCTGTTCCCATGACAACAACCGGCGACACCGATCCGACACCGCAGCCGAGGACATGATGAGCCGGAGCAGAAACAGCGCAGACGGCGCCGGAGGAATGTTTGTTATTTTACCTCTTATCGATTATATCTAATCGATTAATCTGCTGACGTCATCCACGCGCGATCATAACCCGCGACAATCAACGACGCGCGTCACCGTGTGCGAGCGAATAACCCGCTGAACGGTATTTATAGCACATAGACGCTGCTCATTGGCTGAATGTTTGCTCATGAATTATTTAAACGCTCTACAGAAGAAACGCCCGATGATTGGCTGAAGCCCTGCTGTTGTACACGCCCACCTCGCTTGAAGAAGGTTGAACTTTTTTTAAACAAATCTTTACATTTACGTTAATTTGAGAAATAAAATATAATGAAGGTACAGCAGAAATGTTGTGCAAATGGTCACCAGGCTATAACACATGAGTGTAGTTTCTGTAAATATTAACTTACAGTTGAACCTCTCACTCTTTAGCTGTTTACATAAAGATTAATTTAATAGCAGAAATAATTCATTCATATCTAAAACACTCACATGTTGTTGCTTTTGCTGTTATTCCAACTGCAGCCTGTAAACATGATTCCAGTGAACAGCCTGGAATCAACAGCCTGACTGATTACAGTTATAACATTTACATTAAAGCCAATATCCAGTGAACCATTCCTTAGTGTTTTTGTCATTTATTTATTTACTTTCATTTGCAGATCTTAAAACATATATAGATGATTTTTATCTAAAGAACTAAAAAGCAGACGTAGTATCACAGTAAGTACAGGAATATTTATGCCACCGGTCAGCAGATGTTAAATTCATGTTGGCATGTTTTCTAACATACCGGTGCAACGTTCACTCACCTTGACTTTTGAAGAATTTGGCCTCGGGATCAGGGTCTTCCTGGTCTTCAGCCAGTTCTCCTGTGAGACCCCAAATGAGAGCTATAAAACAGAGAGAAAACCAGCATCCAAACCTGTTTAAACAAGCAGCATCTGAACTTACAGATGTGCAGAAAACTGTCCAAAACACATTCACAGTTGTAACTGAATGCAGCTGGGACTGTAAATGTGTATTCAACTGTAAATACTGTAAGCACTGGAAAGCACAAGTGTTCTGAATCTGAAGTATCAACATTATTCATGTGTATCTGTTCTCAACTGTATAATGTTAACAGCCTGTTTGTGTTGACTGTGTATGACAGACATGCCAGCGTCTGTTCTGACTGGATTTATTTGGTTAAACAGTTGGTTATTTGGATGAGCAGAGAGGCTGCGGGGGGACGATTCTCTGCAACGTGGCACTTCATGAGATGACTCACAGCAGCAGGGGGTTAGTCACACTGTGTGTGTGATCAGAGGCTTGAACCACACACACCTTATCAACAGGGGAAGTCCTGACCACTGACCATGCGTGATGTCAATCAAATTCAGTTCCCATGGTAACTGCATCCCCTCATCCGTGTTCTGAGCAGGTGGTGATACGAGAAACCTGCGTCATCAGCCCAAAAATAGCCTGCCTTGTTCTAGAAGAGCAATGATAACATCCCTGGACTGAATGATTTAGAAGAATAACAAAAATTCTAATGTGAGTGAAGTGAGAAGTGACAATTTTACTCCAGTTATTATCAGGTTTAACTTCAGTTTCTGTACAGACATGAGCACAGCATTAGTGTCTAAAATAATAATAATGATGAAAAAACAGTTTATTGAACAGATGTTGAATTGTTGTGAAAGGCATGCTGTCACTTTATGTGGTGTAAAGAGTCACAACAGAACCTGCCATTAAATAACACGTTATAAGCTCAGCAAAATGAAACACACAGCAGAAGTCTAATCTTAACAGTGTGTAAATAAAAGCATCACTCTTTGTCAACAATGAGAAAGGCGGTGCAGTCTCACACCCTGCAGTGTACATTTAATGTGTTTAGTTTTTCATTTATAATCTCTTCACTGAGTCTTGTGGGTGGGGACAGATTGTTTGACAATATCTTGTATAAATACTGAGAGAAAGTAAGTAAACTGCAGAACTCATCAGAATTAATAAACCCTGCAGTACAGGAATGATTTGAGAACTCATTAAAATAGGTTTAGACTATTTTTAACAGATCAGCCCCAAAAATTGAGGCCTTGCTGAAGTTTACAAACTACATCTTGCTGTTATTAAGATTTTCATGGTAGTTTTCTGACGATTACTTAAATTCATCAATAAATACGAGACAAAGGGCAAAACATCATAAAAGCTGTGAATGTCACAGAACCGGTCTGCAGTGTGACATGCATCATAAGGTCAGAAGGTCTGTCCAAACTCACTGCTTGTAATGAAGAGAAAATTATAAACAAGGCATCAGAAGATTCTTGTAAGACTATAAGAACGTACAGCTTCTCTTTTAAGATGACACAAACCCCAGAGAATGTCACAAGACTGACACCTCAATGTGAAATAAAGATCCAGACTAACTTTAATTTGACATAATAATCATAAGACAAATCATTCATATTTTAGGAGTTTGGTGTCACACTTTGTAAATAGAACAGAGATCAGAATAGAAGAGCAGATTAGCAACAGTTATGACATCCTTACATAACAGCCACTGTCAGAACTCAGCTGATCCTTCATCAATTCACTTTTAATAAAGAGAAACTGGACTGACTCAATGTGAGACACATCCAAATGAATGTTTTCTTCTGTTTTTAAATAGTCTATGATCTGTGTAAGATCATAAAATCTTAGAACTTTACCTCTGACAAGAACAATGTAAAAATGTATTACACTGATATAAAATGAGAATATTATTACTCAAATAAACTAGTTGAGAAAGTATTTGAAGAGAGACAGTATTACTGCAGACAGCATCATCTCCTCAGACAGTTCTTGTGGTGACATCACAGTTTGTCTTGGAATTGTGGTGTTTCTTATGTTTCAATGGTTGATATAAATTGCTGTTAGTTTAGTCAAATTCACGTGTCTTGTATACCTGGTCGCACAAAAGCTGAATTCTATATGAAACCCAACAGATAAAAGAGCTGCCCGGCCCTTCCTACAGTCCATATAACATACAGTAACACACAACTGTATACGTGACGTCCCTCTGTGATTAATAGCTTATACTGGTGTGTTTGCTTTAGACCTGCGTCATGGACAGCTGGGTGTGTCTACATATTTTCCTTCATTGACAAAGATATTTATATATTTATTTATGTAACTAGAGTTTATTCTGCTCAACTCACTACAGCTGCACACTTAACTATTAGGCAGAACAAGCGTAGCAGAGGTTTTACGGTAGATTATGGTGTGTTGTAACAGTATGTTATATATGAAGGTTATGTGATAGTTGTTGTCCTGTTATAGTTGTTGTTTTAAAAACAATGGGCAGATTTATGGTCAGGCCTCTTGTTGCGCAAGTGAATCTGAATTTGTATGTCGCAGGGAAACGTGTGGGCAGATATTCACAGATGATGTCACTGGTGTGAAGTCATTCTTTAAAAGCATGTTTTCTCTCTCAGGGCAAGTCATATTATAAGAGTGTTATATAATATATTTTGGACATACAATCAGAAACAATAATTATTCCCCTAAATAAAATCACAAACTGTGGCCTTGTCATCCATAAAAAATACTGAATCAAATTTATATTTAAGTAATTTCTAACCACATATTTGAAATGGACACAAATAATTATAAAACATTGTTTAAATAACAAAGAAAGTGGTTAACAGTGGCAAAAAGATGCCAAATGTTCTCTTATAATGTCCATAATGACGCCTCAATGTCTTCCAGTGAAAACAGTGAGACTCTGTCATCTAAAGACCTGAGTTCCATCACAAGTATAGAGCATTTTGTCATGAGTTCATCTGTTATCTGACCGTGTTGCTAGCCAGTTTGTGCTTGTACACTTAGCATTATACCTGCAGTGAGGATTAAAGACGCAGCTTTCACCAGCGTGTTACATAACTTATTTCATCACTGTCTCTCTGATAAATGCATTTATTACTCACTGTAAATAGATACTATTAAAAGATTTTATCATAAATCTAAGAGAGAAGACAAACACACACCTCAGCAGAGTCTCACACACCAGCGCTTGTCGACCCATCGGCTGTGATGTTATGCAGGTTTTGTGATAAGAAGCAGATTGTTTTGGATGTCAGATGTGTCACTTGTTTAATGTGTCAGTACCTCTCAGACTGATAACGTCTAATATGCAACATTTCATGCATCTCTACAAACGCACTGAGGAAGCAGTCAAAGGCTGGAGAGTAATTCATCACACGCTGAACTGCTTAATGGCATCATTTACCCGCCTGCTCGCTTCAGCTAACAATTGTATTTACTCTCACTATGAGGAGAAGGAAAACAGCGATAAGTCTGCTAAATAAATGTTTGAGTTTGTGATCCAGCTCGGGTTCAGAGATGAAGAGAGTCATGTGATCACAGGACTCTGATAAGATCTGTTTTAACAAACCAAAAGTTTTCATGGAATGTTTTCAACTCTCTGCTGAGAGCAGCTGCACAAAGAATCTCAAAGCACTTTGTTCTTTAAAAAGTGTTTATCTGTTCTGAAATATTGCCAAAAGCCTTTACTGTACTCATTCCCATCCCACAGTCCTCACACCACAACTGATGAATGAAAGAAACAAAAAAATGACCACAGAAATGAAACACTGTAAACTTCTATATTAACATACCTAAACCAAACATCTGTTGTATTTTAAACTTGCAACTTGGCGTTAGTTTTCTGTTTGATTATAGTTTATGTATTTCTCACTCTCTGTCTCTTTATAAAGTTATATAAAGTGTTTCACATTCATGAAACGTGTCACATACATCAAGCATCAAAGAAACAGAAGTGAGGACAGATTTCCACTGCATGACAGTTACATGTTCATTAATGACTTGATCACAATGTAATTATTTGACTTAAACACGAGTGAAACTTTCACGCTTGCACAGTGTCACATGACCTGAAGAACAGACGAGGAAATAGCCAAAAGTAACTACAATAAAGAATTTATTTTTTCAAACGAAGGTTCTTGGACTACCTGCACAGTCACTGAATTCACACAAGAACTAGCTGTGAGTAAATGTCTCTTACTGGCTGCTGTCCAGCTCTTTCTAATCCCTTACCCGCTAACCTGCTGATCCAGTTCCAAGTGAAGATTTGGGAAAGCTGAAGTCATACACACAGCTCTGGCCTCCTCACTGCTTTACCTTTGTCCCACATTCCTGCCGTTTATTACAGCTGCCAGCTGAGCCAGCGAAGCAGCACAAACGTGAAGGAAATGAGATGTGAGGTGGAAGCCTGGAGGAAGAACTTCAGCTGTGATGTTGCTGGAGGCTGTTTGTGTTTTTCTGTGAATGATCTGATGAGCAACACAGTGGAAATAAAATCATCTTACAAACTTCTCTTTAATCTCCTCCACGTGTCTGAATCAGCGGCTCTCAGGCATGAAGACACTGAAACGTAATACGTCAACCTCCTGCAATGACACATGATCACTGGAATTATGGCATTTCCATCCTGGAATTCTACTCAAGAAACGAATTCTTCAGTAGAAAATGATGAATGTCATGCTGTCATATCCTGCTCATGATCTTTATATAACAGCTGATGCAGTCATGAGAAGTTTAAGACAATATCTGTTCATAAATAATGTTTATGATGAGATCTGTTCTGATAAAAGTGCAGAACTGAAAAACAGTCTAAACTTCAGTTTTCTGGTGAATGCATTTACACATCAACTCATACTTACATGTCAATTATGATGCAGCATTAAAATTATACACAAATATCTGCTTTTGTGTTTCATGAAGGGGGGAAAGTTGTGCGGTTAGGAACAAAGTGAGAGTAAGTAAATGACGACAGTATTTTTTATCCTCAGAATCCCAAAACTCCAGCAGTGACACCAACAGCTGCTGTGAGCTTTACACTCGACCATCAGCTCATAATTTATGACACACATCACAACTCTCACACACAACCCAGTGACACAGTGAACTGAAATACACACACACAGTGTTTTTAGGAGGGCACAAACTCTTCTTTAAGAACAGTCCATCTGAAGAGCATTCTGGTTTCTGCCTTACAAAACCAGTCTGACATCTGCTGTAAATCCTCTGACATCTCTTCATCTGATATTCACAGGATGAAGAATAACAGCACCGGCACTGAATCATGTTTCATCACTTCATTCAGCAGGAGCTGTTTAATAAAAGTTTTCAGCTCATATAAAATAACTGCTGCATAATCTGTAAATTCAGTGTAAACAATGTTTACTGGCATAATTAAGCAAAACTAACAGGTTTAAAAATCAACAAATGATTTAACAAGAAACTGGAACTATAAAGATGAAAGCAAACATTTAACAGCTCATGGAAAATGCATCCAGCTGTTTGTCAGGTCATTTTGACGTGTGTAACTATATATTACATACAGATGCTGAGCAGTCTTGTCCTCATAGCTTTTAGGTCAGTACATCTAATGTTGTAAAGTCTGCTGGGGCTGATGTTAATATGAACTGTATCATGGGGTGAACTGAAGTCAGGCTGAAATTAAAAAACTATGACTGATGTTGTGACTTGCTAAGAAATACAAAAAAGTGTATTAATAATAAAACTAATGTTTACATTTTGTGAAGAAATTGTGTTATGTTTGTTAAGATGTGTCTGTTCACCACTAGCACCACTGATGTGTATCTGACGTCGTCTACCCTGCAAATGTGTCAAAAATACTGTGATGTCATATTTTGTTTCAACGCAAATCAAGCTACATGCTAATTGTATCATATCACTAGAATAAAAATTACAGCATGAGAAAGAGGATGTAAACACTTTTCCAACACAGTTACTTAATTTCCATTTCATTTGCAATTTAGTCACATTCAAACAGAATATTAGCTTGAGGGTTCTGTGCTAAATGAAAACAGTGAATCTGAGTCAGTAATAACTCTGCATCAGATCTCTGCATGTGTATGAAAAGAAACCAGTTCTGACACGTCTCAAGTATTCTCAATGTGAATTTAAAAACACGTCCTCATGCAGGCAAAAGATGTGCAGACCTGTGCCATCTACAGTTTAAATGATCATGTCCGGTCTGTAGCACGTGACAGAGACACTGAACATATCTCTCAAAAACAGATGAAAGGTTTGAGTTGACCTACACTAACCACAAGTCAATCACATCCATTAGTCAAAAGAACATTTATTATTTAATGGACTTACACCCGTGAGATGGAAAACACAACAGTTATAAAGTAATAACAGTTATAAAGTAACTGTTTCTTTTACTGTCCTCTCAACAGTTCTGGCAGTAACAGATTGTGAGACGTGTGCAGGCCTTTGCTGTCTAAGAACTACAGTTTCAGACTCACATTTATGAAATGGCTCACAGAATAATAACTCATAATTCACTGCTCAGCCATTTTTCTCAAGTTTCAAGAACAGTCCTTTTAGAACGTAGTAACAACACTTTAGTTATTTACATAGGGCTGGATGAAGAGTTCAGGTCGAGTTAAGACTTCTGTACTTCTAATGACAATATTTGTTTTCTACTATCAACAGATATCATTCTGCTTTCATCAGGTTTTTAATGACTGAAGTAATCGCTGGAATATCTGAAGGCAAACACAACCTTCAATACGAAAACACTCAACAAAAGTGATTTTACTGAAAGGAACCGATAGCTCGGTCTCTTGGAAGTTCATATGGTAAAGCCCTTCAGAGAACTTTGTACTTGCCTTTAAAGAAATAAAACCATAATCACTGCACAAAAACAGCAGGAATGACTCGACAATACTGCGGTTACAATGTTTCTAAGCGATTTATGACAATGAGATGTAGCCTAAACACGCTCCGAAACCATGAATACACTGGAGGACTTAGATCCAAAGATCATAATGAAATAACAGATTAATCAGCATAACTCATTTCTGCTGAAATACCTGCGGTAATACACTCAATGTTACTGGAGTAATGAGTGTGAGATCCAGTCATGTAAAGCAGAAAACTCTCATCAGACCTGTGTGATCTGTCTTCAGTTCTACAGCTGAATGTTTGTGAGTGTCATCACTTACTTTCATCAGTACTGAACCTGCAGCATTCACATACAGTCAGTCATACAGCTTCTGAACATGAATATGATGAGTAAATGACAAACGTTCACTCTGCTTGAGGTGAGAAACATTTAGGCTGGACGGCCACCAAAAACATTTACAGAAGAAAAAACCCTGTGATAGAAAGACACAAATATGAAGAAAATATGCACTTAAAGTCAAAGTGAACTTTATTGTCAATCAGATCATGTAACAGTAACTACACAGAGGATTGAAATTGCAATTCCCCAAACTCCAAATGTGCAGCTATTAATAAAACACAACAACATAACAAAAGTGCACACAGACATCATCAAATAAACACACATATACAGACAGACAGTGGGGCATATAACAGTCACAGTCCTAAAGACCCCTGATGAACAGTCACAGTGTAAGATGAACATAACACTAATCCTGAACTTAACACACCTCCAGAAAATATTTGTGTTATCTACTTGTTAGCACAAACACCCTTTAAGCAAAGCTTATACTGAACACAAAATGAAGACAAGCACAGGCAGCCCTGACAAAGATGGAAGACTTTCTAAGATCAATGTGACCTTCACATCAGTCATTACTGCATTACGTCTGAAATGCTGAACTAACTCTGACTGAAAGTATCTTCTGAAAGATGGGCCGAGTTTCTCTCCATCGAAGGCTGACTGGTGTTAACAGAAACAAATCTTCAACCCTGTCTGCAATACAAACAAATAGCAACTCTTGTACAGTCTTTACTTCTGTCAGATTCTCATCTGCTGACAGATTCCCTGACAGGATCCTGAGGTTAAACTGGTCACAGTTTGAAGAGTGCTGATCTCAGAGCAGTCAGTAACAGAGGGGAGAGGACATCTGCACAGGCTGCTGGTCAGTGCAGTGACGCTCACGTCAGGAGCGTCACTCAGTGTGAGGGGACTGAGACTGAAGGGGTCTCGGCTGTGAAGGGCAGACTGTGTGGGGCGGCCAGCAGGGCAGTGATGGAGACGTCTGGGGTCAGCGGGGTGGTTTTGGGTGTGTCTGGGGCACAGGTGCTCTGAATCACTGAGGAATGCACCACTGACTCAAAAAACTGCTTTGTGCTTTCTGTGCACTGGAAAAACACAGCAACAAAAAGAAGGTAAAAGACAGAGACATCAGCAAAGATCACAGCCATCAACTGGTGGAAAACATTTTTTGGGTAGAATGTAACACACACAGACAGACACACAGACCCACACACAGACAGACACACACACACAGACAGACAGACACACACAGACAGACAGACAGACAGACAGACACACACACACACACAGACAGACAGACAGACAGACACACACACACACACACACACACACACACACACAGACAGACACACTTTGATGATACAGTAATAAGGAAACAATTGCACAATGCAGGAGAATCTAAACAACTGCAGAACTCAATATAAATCAATATATCAACACATGAGCATT
>JAZGTK010001954.1:0-34891 GCA_036877625.1 Ambastaia sidthimunki | reverse complement strand
TTTATTCTGGATGTTGTTCCCAGGGTTGTTCAGGGAGATTTCCCGGTGGTTTTGTTTTTCGTTTTGAAAGTGTTTTTGTTCTCCTCTGTTTTCCGTTTTTTTTTTGTGTGCCTGTATTCTAAGTTTTACTTGTGTTGAAAAGAATTAAATAAAAGCCACCCTCAACAGCAACGAAGCGCTTCGTCCTTGGGTTCCGCCCCCTCCCTCTCTCCGGTGGCGTGGTGTATGCGCGTTCGCCGCCCGCGCCGGAGACTCTAGTCTAGTCCGGTTCCTGACAGACTTTGCTCGTTTACAGAACATAGTTGGCAGGAAGGGACATATATACCCCAAAAGGAGTTTGTTGGGGTAGGAGGGTGAAGTAGCAATGGTGAGAGAAGCCATGTGCTTTAATGACCAAACCCAGAGAAGCTCTGAATATAAAGAAGAAAAGAGCAAGAACCGATCACTGAGGAACCCCAGTGGTCAGCTGATGTGACATTGATTCCTGTCCTATTCCATGATATCCTAAACGATCTGTCTGTGAGATTTGAGCTGAACCAGCTGAGTACAGGTCCAGTGATGACCACGCTGGAGAGGGCGTACAGCAGGTTAGATCTGGTGGTTCACTTTGTCAAAGGTTGCAGAGAGGTCAGGATGAATTAGAACAGTTGACATGAAATTGGCTCTTGCCTGCCAATAGTTTTTCAACAACAAACAGAAGTGCAGTCTCTGTGGAGTGTCCTTTTTTGAATTCAGACAAATAGGTTGTTCTGTGAGAAATAAGAGCGTTGGTTAACGACAGCCTTTTCAAGAACATTTGAAAGGTTAGGAGTGAAACTGGTCTGTAATTCCTGACCGCTGAAGGGGTTGAGTGTTGTTTTTTTCAGCACGGGTTTACCCGAGCCTGCTTGAATAGGAAGGGAACGATTTCTGTAGCGATAGATGTGTTTAGAATGTGTATGAGTTCAGGCAGCAGTGACCAAGAGATTGCTTGCAATTGATGTGAGGGGATAGGGTCAAGCGGGCAGGTGGTAGGACAGTTGGAGAGGAGAACTTTGGAAATGTCTGTTAGTTGTCTGAGGAGAAAAAGAGATGTTAGGGATACGTGTTAATTGTTGCCACCTTATCTGTGAAGAAATTGACAGATAAATCATCAGTAGTCAGAGATGTAGTGGTGCGAAGGGGAGGGGGAGTGAGAAGAGATGAGAAAGTTGAGAATACACTTAAGAAAAATGGTTTTGAATAGTACCAATAAAGGGTTCTTTAACATGTAACAATAGCAAAACACTTGGTGCAAAATAGAACCCTTTCAATAAGGTTCCATAAAGAATCTTGCCTTTAAAAGTGCTATAACGAACCTTTTATTCATCAGAGATCGGGAGGGTTGTATCTATTTAATTTAAATTTAATTATCCATTTTTTTTCTATTTGCAGTAATTTAAAATGACATGTTGTAAATACTTTTACTACTTTTTGTGACAATGTCATGCAATATTAAATGTTTATTTATTAGATCACATTGTCACAAGTAGAAAAATATGCAAATATTTACAAATTATTACCCAGGTGACAGACTTGGTAACTGGTGCAATAACGAAACATATGCAAAGGACAATTAATACATATTTTGATGTAACATGACTAACTGTTAAAACGTGGGATTATTGGATTATTAACATTAGGAAAGTTTATGCTTCTAATATATATAAATAGTCTCTCAGTGAGCAACCCAAAGGTGACAGTGGCGATGGAGAAACCAGGTTCAAGCAGGGGGGCCAGTTCTCTGGCACATTAACAAAACACTGCTGCAAACTAGATAGAAGATGAATACTGTTTGTATGAACTAACCAAGTTGTAAAATTATACAGAAATCAGTCCAACCAGGCAGTTAAGCAAGCAGCAAAATGAATGAAGAAGTCCATATTGTTGGCTGGGTCAAGTGGTGCATACCACATCCATTGATCTTTGATGTGTGGAGATGTTGTTTGAGTTTCTGGCCCTACATCTCAACAAAGCAATCTGATGTTAGCAGAGACACTGCTTAGATATTATGTAAGAAATGATATGATTTGACAGAAGAGCTAATTAATGCAGCATAAACATGTACTTTTACATGTATATTTGCTCTAGAAACACACACAACTTCACTTCTCGAAAATGCTTTATAAAGCAGAGGAACATCTACTTTTAAAATACACTACGTAAGAGATGATGCTGTTAAACGCTTTTCAGACTTCAGGTATCTAAAATATTAATCAGATCCAATGCTCATTCACTCATATGTCATGCACAAACACCTTTTGAAACAGTTTGCAAACCAATATTAGTTTAAAATATAACTTGCTTATTACTGCAATAAATATCTCCCTTCAATTTAGAAAAAAGAGTGACAAGATGTTCACAAATTTAAAAAGAAAAAGGCAAGACAAAAGAATTCTTTTCTGATAGAAAGAACCATTTCAGCACAAAAGGGTTCTTCAGAAAGACATGGTTAGTGTGTAGCTGGGGCTGTTAAATGTGTTGCTTATCTTATTTTGAAAGTAGGAAACTTTGACTGTGGGGAATCTATCAGAAAAGGAACACGTTCTAAGGTCAGTAACTCTCCATTTTCTCTCCATAGCTCCATTGTTTAAACTGTTTACATTTCCGGCACATTTAAACAATTCAGAAATGGTACAAAAAACATATTTGACATAAAAAATGACATATTTACAAATAACCACATTCAATTCAAGTTTATTTCTACAGCATTTTGTTCTATAAAACTCACTGTTAAACAGAGACATAATAATAATAAATATAGCTGTAAGCACCAATTATTATGGTCAAGCCCACCAAGGGTATAAAGTGAAATATTTGTAGAAATCACTGTTGAGGAGTTTAAGAAATAATACATAGACCAAAGCATTGTAGAGTTACAGCCGCAGATTCTTTTTGGCATTGTGCCATCAAAATTGTTAAGGCATCATTTGAAAATACCAACAATACCATAAAATATCTGAACATTGCATAATAAAATATAATGGGAGAAATAAAATAGCAAAATAATATTTAGGACTTTAATTAGATCATTATATTAAAAGCAATATTAACAATTTACAAAAAGTTAAATGTCAGCAATATCCCTGTAAGCAAGCCAACCAAAAACTTTAATGATGTATAGACGGAGAAAAAACCTTGGGAGAAACCAGACTCAGACCAGTTCTCCTCTGGCCATTAAATCTGCAATTAGTAAACTGTCTGATTTGTCAAATAGTATTATAGAATACATGGTCGTATAGCAAATCTTCCATGTACATTATTAATACTATCTGTAAGAATAATTGTGTATAGGATTTTAGTCTGTTATAGTCATACCTCTACTATCTACCTGTATTATGTGTCCGTTTATGTAAGGATGACATATTTAGATATTTAGGGTGCAGTATAGGACGTGCTGGAAGGCGCAGACCGCGTATATTTACAACCGGACTCTGTTTTCCCTCATTGAAATGATAAATATGGCATGTTGTCGATTGCTAAAAACAGAATTTCCTTTTTTCTCATCTTCACTGAAACTACCGCTATCGTTACTTTTGGTAAATAAATGAATGACTGGCGCCGCGACACGTTTTTCTACTTCCGGTGTCTGTCGTCACATTGTGAGTGAGGAAGCTCTGAGACGGCATGAGCGGGAAACATTGCTGTATATTTTTGCCTACCGTCCTTGCATGCTTCCCTCGCATGCTAACGGGGTGGCGCTTGAAAAGCGAGGAAAGGAAACGAGGACGCACAGCGCCACCGATCTTGAGACTCTACGACGGCGGTTGGGGCGCTGTGCGTGCGCGGGATGGGCGGAGACTCTGACGTCAGCGCGTCATATCATTCGGCAGGCGGGAGTTCCGCGCGGCCTTTTCCTCTCTACATCGACGGATGCGAAGAAGCGCCTAACCGCGCTTGTGGAGAGCGAGAAACCGTGTTAATCGCGCTCGTTATCACGCGTGGACGCGTCCTTGACTTTGCACATCTAACTTTAATCTTTACTGCCTTCTCCGCGTCACCGCAAATCTTCCCGCGTTTGCGCGCGTCAGAATGGAGCTGATCACAATCCTCGAGAAAACTGTTTCCCCAGGTACACACGACACTTCACTCACACGCGCGGCGTTTATTCATGTGTGATATGACAGTGACTACCGTGTGTGTGTATGTATATGTATGTATATATATGTGTGTGTGTTAGCGGGTGGCTAATGCTGTGAAGGCCACGCGCGGCTCTCTCACGCACACACATTGCATAGTCACTAAACTACATAAACACACGTTCATCATTCATCTCGTAGTCATTCGTGCTAAACACATGTTGTCAAAGAAGTGCTTGTGTGTGTGCCGGCCTGTGCACTCGCTGGCGGTTCTTACACTCATAACTCATAACATACGAGTCGATTAATCGAGTCAAGTCCTGCAGTGATCTTGTACCATCAAACATACATCGTGCTCTGGCGCAACGAGCGGGTGCTGGTAAAGTTAGCAGGTTAGTCAGGAAGTGGCTAACTGTTAGCAGTCATTCGTCTTTGCTTTCATCGTGTCCTGCACTCAGTAGAGCTTCATTCTGGTGAATAAATGTCAGATGAAGTAACACTGATGAGATGTTGTGTGTGTTTATATAATCATGTTTGATGATTGTGTGAGTGGTTCAGGTTGTGTTAGTTAACCCGCAGTGCTTAGCCGATGTTGTGATGCTCATCTCTTGTGGTCAGTTACGGTTTGTCTGAATTTTTGCGATTGTTTTCAGATCGAAATGAGCTGGAGGCGGCGCAGAAATTTCTGGAGCAGGCGGCTGTCGAGAACCTGGTGAGATGAACCTTCACTTTCCTTATTACTGCTGTCACAGCTGTCTGCCCCGCAGTTCATATGTGTACATCTGTCTTAATGAACAACCTGCGTTCACGTGATTGACAACTTTTTCAATGTCATGTCTCTCTTGCACCTTCATTATCGTTTGAATAAATACAGGAAGAAAGATCCAGAAAACACTGTTTCTGACACCAAAGGCAGCTGCTTTAGTATCTCAACATACAGCAGTTTTGTAAGGGAGTGTCCCCTTAGGAAAACTGATTTCAGCATGCACATTTATGCAGCTCATAGTTTAAAGGGATAGTTCATCAGATAAATTCTGTGTTTACTCGCCAGCATGTCGTTTCACACCTTTAAGAAATACAAATTAAGCAGTTTTTCATGATGTTTTCTGGTTTCCCCCTCATAACCAGCAATGCAAATACCTCTTCCAAGCCCAAGAAAGGTGATAAAGACATAGTTTAAAAAGTCCATGTGACCACAGCGGATCAGCCTTATTTTTATAAATAAAGCAGCACAAACACTATGGTGTGACATGCTCATGCGTCGTGGTGCTCTAGTGAACGTGTCAGGGACTACCACAGAGGAGAAAATACTTAAAGCCATTATTATTCTGCGGACAAAGTATTCTTGTTGCTTTGTAAAATTAAGGCCGAACCACTGTGGTCACATGGAATTTGTAGCCCAATGTGTGCTTTAAATACTTTTAATTCTTTATTAAAATCGTCATTATAACGATTAAATTATTCAAACAAAATAAACAAAATCTATACGTGATAGAAATGGTGTATATAATTGTCAACTTTTAATACATTTGTGTCTCAACCTTCTGCTGGAATTGGAATTATCCTGATATCCCAATCTTACCAAAAGGTTTTGAATAATACAAGTTGATAATTTGATCCAGATTAAAACCAAGATTGTATTTTTTGATCGAATTCAGAATCTTTTTTTCTTCTGAACAACCCATTGTCAACATTCAATTTGAAATCTAAAATCAAATCAGATTACTTTTGAACAGCTGTGACTAGTCATCTCACTAGTTATCTCAATTCATATCTCAATTTGTTTCTTACAGCCAGCATTCCTGGTGGAGCTCTCCAAGGTGTTGGCGAATCCTGGGAACACGCAGGTGGCGCGTGTGGCTGCCGGTCTGCAGGTGAAAAACTCTCTGACATCGAAGGATCCAGATGTGAAGACACAGCACCAGCAGCGATGGCTGGCCATCGACTCCAGTGCCCGCAGAGAGATCAAAAACTATGTAAGAACAGGATTAGTATAGTGCTGTCTTTTTGTTGTATTCAGCTTGACTTATTTTTTGTGAATGTGACATTCATCATTTTTTGGTCTTCTTGCTGTTGTTGTTGTTGTTATTATTGTTAACTTTGAAATCTGCTTGTATTTGCATGTGAGTTTCTTAGGCATTCTGTTATATGGGATATATGGGCTGGTGCATTTTTGCTGGAGTCTAAAGCAAGTCAATTAAAAAAGACTGACATGTTTGATTGTATTTTTCATGGAATTTTGTGTGGAGTGTCTTTTCGGTTTTCAAAAATTTCTAATCCGTTATTTCAGTACTCTGGTACTTGTACTTGTGATCTCCAGTATAGCCGCAATGTCTCTCTTCCGTCTGTCTGTAGGTGCTGCAGACTCTGGGCACAGAGACGTATCGGCCAAGCTCGGCCTCTCAGTGTGTAGCTGGAATCGCGTGTGCGGAGATCCCTGTCAATCAGTGGCCAGAGCTCATTCCTCAGCTAGTGGCTAACGTGACGGACCCCAGCAGCACAGAGCACATGAAGGAGTCCACACTGGAAGCAATCGGATACATCTGCCAAGACATTGTGAGTCCTCAGCTGATCTGTCCTGTTAGACTGTGAGGTGTCATGTGGATGTCATGTTCTTATGTCATTATACTTCGCAAACTGTTTGTCAGGATCCAGAGCATCTTCAGGACAATGCCAACCAGATCTTGACAGCCATCATCCAGGGCATGAGGAAGGAGGAGCCCAGCAACAACGTCAAACTCGCCGCCACAAATGCCCTCCTTAACTCGCTGGAGTTCACCAAAGCCAACTTTGACAAAGAGGTACTGCTGCGTACTCTTGTTCTTACATCACTTCAGTCATCATTAATTCAGTTAATATCATCAATATCTGAACCGATACTATGTTTCGAATAGTGCTGAACGTGTAACATCTCTTCACAGCAGCAACTTGTCTGGAAGAGCAAAAATGAATGTAATTAAACACTTGAGATGGGATGCTCTGATCAGGACATTTACATTATTACAAACAACAATTAACTGTTTTTATGTCGTCTTGTGTGACCACTATGATTTTATCTGAAACTATCAAACAGTTAATTGTACGTTTTATGCTGAAGACCAGTTGCTGTATGATATTTTGTCAAGATTCATATTTATGTAGTAAGGCCACCATCCTGCCTTATTTCATTGGTTGAAACAAACACGTCGGGAGCTTAAGGCTGTCTTTAGGGCCACAATCATTGACGGCACTTTAAATAAATCTTTCCTTCTCCAGACAGAAAGACATTTCATCATGCAGGTGGTTTGTGAAGCAACACAGTGTCCAGACACCAGGGTAAGTTCCTTCAGTCTGTCAATTTTATTATCTGCATCATATTGTCACTGATTATCCACGTTACTTTGTTCATGATGTGGAATAGTGAGTTGAACAGAAGTCTGGTGTCGAATGATGCGTGTTCTGCGTCTGCAGGTTAGAGTGGCTGCGTTACAGAACCTGGTGAAGATCATGTCTTTATATTACCAGTACATGGAGACATACATGGGCCCTGCGCTGTTTGCTGTGAGTTAGTTTTTGATTTGACTGAGTGATTTGCGAACGTCAGCCGTTTAATGTTAGTTCTTCTTACCTGCCTTTACTCTTCAGATCACTATAGAGGCGATGAAGAGTGACATAGATGAGGTGGCCTTACAGGGAATCGAGTTCTGGTCCAACGTCTGTGATGAAGAGATGGATCTGGCTATTGAAGCCACTGAGGTGATGCTCAATACAGTCACTGTACAATTGCTTGGATAAATGTAAGTGCAAGCAGCAAGGATCAGTGCCAGGGATGATCAGATTTACTCTCTGTGGGGTCAAACATCGGCTGTGCCAGAAGAGACGTTCCAAAATACAGTCAGCAAAACAAAGTTTTAGGTTTTGAAGTGTGATTTATTTAAGTGTCAAGTGGAGTTTGTCATTTTAGTCATATAGAAGTACATAGTGAAACAAAACAACGTTTCTCCAAGACCAAGAGCTACATAAGACGATACCACAGAGCTAGAAGAGACTACATAATTTATACAACCATACAGCACAAGACAGTAGATGTGTAGAAATCACGATGAAGAAAGCAAAGGAAATCATTATCATTGGCCATAAGAATTGAAAATGAATCTGCGAGTTTTGGGCTGGTGGTGACTGTGATTTTTTTTAGATTTAGATTTTAGATTCAACTTTATTGTCATTACACATGTACAAGTACAGAGCAACGAAATGCAGTTTAGGTCTAACCAGAAGTGCAATAAGCAGTAAAATGCAGGATATAGGTTATATAGGTTATAGTTATATACAGGATATGGAAATAGGTTGTTATATACAGGTTACTTACAGATATGGTGTGCTATTGGCATAATGTACAGATGGAGTATAAACAGAAATGTACAGATAGGATATAAACAGAAGTGTACAGAAATGGATATACACAGAAATGTACAGTCCGAATGTTTTGCAGTCCGAATATTAGTAATTATTGCCACAATTATTATGGTTTAAGAAAAAGAAGATAATTTATTAAACAACTATATTTTAATGTACCCTATTGTATTACTTAGCTGTCTTAGACAGACTAGGAATTATATACATTCCACCATGCAAATCTATAAATATCGTTTGTTCGAAATGTGGAATTAACATCCTGGTGTATTTTATTGTAATCCTTATTGGATTGTAAAATAATACAGAGGAGGTCTTATGATGTGTAAAGCCATAATTGGTAAGGTTTGAGTTAACAGGCAACAGTCATACAGTAGGTCTCAGCATGACAGATAGTAACTCCTCTGAGACTAATTTTAAATGTTTCTTTGATTCGAGATCATAGGACATGTAAGAGCTAGAATTGTTGTTCCCCCAATTTTTCCTGAGTTATGAGCACAAACAGGTTTTTTATCACTAGTGTTGGTAGGGTTGGTGCGCACAGAGTTTGTGTCTGATGTGAAGAAATCATAATAACATTGTAACTATTACAGCGGACTGACTGAAGTTAAAATAGCACCTTTAGATAACTCATTAATGGATGATTCCTTTACTGTGTGTTTTAGGCATCTGAACAGGGACGTCCTCCAGAGCACACAAGCAAGTTTTATGCTAAAGGAGCACTACAGTACCTGGTGCCCATTCTCACACAAACGCTGACCAAACAGGTAATCCACACAACTACCACTGGCCAAACAGCTCATCAACACAACTAATAATAAAATGAGTAGTGTTAAAGGACTTTGTTTTTATCTTCCATTCAGTACTGATGGACTGATGTTCGAATGCTATTATTTCTTCCAAATGAAATCATAAGAGAATGTTTTCTGATTTTGTTCTCTTGAAGGATGAGAACGATGATGACGATGACTGGAACCCATGTAAGGCTGCAGGTGTATGTCTCATGCTCTTAGCCACATGCTGTGAGGACGACGTGGTTCCTCACGTTTTGCCCTTCATCAAAGAACACATTAAACACCCCGACTGGCGCTACCGTGACGCCTCAGTCATGGCATTTGGATCCATCCTTGAGGGACCAGAACTCAACCAGCTCAAGCCACTCGTCATACAGGTGAGTGTCACTTTCATTTGTCACCAGTCTTTATATTCCAAATGTTCTTCCAGTCATGTGCTTTGAAATGACTGATGATGAACGTTTCAGGCCATGCCCACCCTCATCGAGCTGATGAAGGACCCCAGCGTGGTGGTGCGGGACACAACGGCCTGGACGTTAGGACGCATCTGTGATCTGCTGCCTGAGGCGGCCATCAATGAGGTGTATCTGGCCCCTCTCCTCCAGTGCCTGATCGAGGGCCTTGGGGCTGAACCGCGTGTGGCCTCCAATGTCTGCTGGGTAGGGAAAATGAGAAAAGTCACTAGTCATTTACTGTAATTGAATCAGTATCACTGGTGTGATGAATCAGGATTTTTTTGTTTGGTTAGTAGAGATTGACACTGTTGTAGTCAAAACAGACATTTCCTCTGTTAAAAAAGTCTGGCTGCACAGCTCAGTCAAATATAATGTAGAGTAAATGAAGAGCGTTTGGAACTAGATAAAGGTAAAGGATATATAGCACAGAAAAATGAAGAATTATTCGAAGCGTGTGATGTGTACAGCCGTCTTGTCTAAATGCGCGACTCATTTTAAAGTAAGGAAATTGTTTTTGTTTCATTGTGTTTTGCGGTCCGAACTGAACGAAGCCAAGGTCTTGATCTGGACCCTGTGTTTGCGGATTGAGGATCCCTGTGTGTTAAACATGCACCACTACTACAATTTTACTTTAATTTGCTCTATTACACTCCTGTTTTAATATTTTCCAGTGTGTGACTGACTCCGCTATTAATGACGTGACTGTGAATAATCAATGAGAAGCTGCAGCAGTGGCTGGGATGGTTTTTGTTGTGGTGCTTGGCAGAATGATTATAAAGAAACACTGCAAAGTGTAGCTGACATTTTTCTTCAGTAGAACAATGAAGATTTTTAGCTGAAACCATTACTCATAAAATGCTTCCGTGTCTTGCTTCAGCTACATCCCAGAACTCTAGGGATGTAGCTGAAGCAAGAACAGCTCTGACAGTACCAGCAAGAGCCTCACGCAGCTGTCAGTGTGTGTAGTAGAAGATGCCTTACACAAGTCATGCTGTGATTTTCATGACCTCTTTGGTTTCATCCTCATGTGAAGGGGGACTGAATGTTGCTTGTGCTGTGCTGTGAACAGATGTTTGCTGTTTTCAGGCATTTTCCAGTTTGGCTGAAGCGGCGTATGAGGCCACAGATGCTGCAGATGATCAGGAAGAACCGAGCACCTACTGTCTGTCCTCATCATTTGAGCTGATTGTCCAGAAACTCTTGGAGACCACAGACAGGTAATCCAACACCAAACTACAGATGTATTGTGAGCTACTGGATTTAGATGCTTTTTAGTAGTGATGCACCAACAAGGAGAATAACTCGTGTTTCATTGGACTGAAAACTGAAACCAGTGTTTTAAATGAGTTTTTTTTTTTTTGTTCTAAATAACTAACTCTTAATTCTGCCAATGTTAAAATTGGTAACCAGTGTATGTTGCTCAGGGCAGGTGGGTATGTGAAACAGTTTTTATTAATCAGCCAGTATTCAGCATGACCACAGCTTGTAACTGACATGTTGAATATGAACTAACAGGTGTTGACAATTGTTCCTCCTGCTGCTCTGAGTTTGGGCAGTTCAGGATTTTAGATTGTCACAGAGGAATCGCAGTCTACTTCACCCAGTGCGTCACCGTCACACGGCTGCTTGTGATGACGCTGGACGTTGCGGGACTGTACAGCTCACACACTGAGCGGCTGTTTCTCATCCTGACACACTTGTGCTGCGTGTCCCAGTGATGATCAGAACTTCTCCATTGTTTTCATCACAGTCATCAGTGATTAAGGGTAGATCCTACACGAGCGTTACTGTACTCAGAGTGCTTTCTAGTGTGCTAAAGCATAGCAGACTCAAACCTAATTCATCAAAGCACTGCTGCTAAAAGTTGATATGAACTAAAACCAAAACCAGGGAAATACAAGCGTCACGGTCCTGATCTGTCCCATCACTATTCCAGGGCTGTCTCTGAAATCCAGAGTAGTGTGATCATACCACTTTCACTCTTCTGTCTGATGTTTGGTGATGTGTTATCAGTGTTAAGTGAGGTTCTGTTGTTCGTGTTGATTTTCAGGCCGGATGGACACCAGAATAACTTGCGCAGTGCGGCGTATGAGGCTCTGATGGAGATAGTGAAGAACAGTGCTAAGGATTGTTACCCAGCAGTGCAGAAGACCACTTTGGTCATCATGGAGCGACTTCAGCAGGTCCTGCAGATGGAGGTAAAGAACGCACAGAAGATGCTCTTACGGGTGTTCAGATGTTTGTGGGCTGCTGTATTTGTGAAGTTGTTTATTTTTTTGTCTAGTCTCACATCCAGAGCACATCAGACAGAATCCAGTTCAATGACCTGCAGTCTCTGCTGTGCGCCACCCTGCAGGTCAGATCCTCCTCAGCATCTCTCACATTCACTTCAGTGGTGTGATGTTTGTACTGACTCTGTTGTTCTTTCACAGAACGTGTTGAGGAAGGTTCAGCATCAGGACGCGCTGCAGATTTCAGACGTGGTGATGGCGTCTCTGCTGCGCATGTTTCAGAGCACGGCGGGCTCAGGCGGTGTTCAGGAAGACGCGCTAATGGCTGTCAGCACGCTTGTGGAAGGTGTGTGCTGATGTATTCCCAACGTGAGCATTGCAGAATCATATCCCAATTATGGATGTTGATTTGCACAAATTCCCATAATCATCATTTAAATTAACGATCTGTAGTCTCAATACTGCAATATCCCTCTACTACAGTGGCATATAGCCAGAATGTGAAGGTGTGCAAATGCCACTCAAAACAAAAGTGAGAACATTTTGGGTCTAAATAAAAGGTTGGTATGATTGTGAAAGAATAGTGTGATGGATCATTTGGAAGATGGTAGCTTAGTTTTTGACCATTTCGTTATTTGAGTGGGATCATCATTTTGTTTGGAACATGAACTCGCGTTGAGCTGTGGGGAAATGTTCTTTTCCCCAAATGTGCATCATAATTTTGGAATTTTACACATTAATGTTCATTAATGTTCGTTGCCTACAGTGGCATTAAAGACCTATACCTACCTCACATGACTAGCATTTCATTTTTTGTATATAATTTATATGTACCAATTAAGTTAGGTGATTTACTCATCCATTTGTTTCACACTGAGTGCTAGATGTTTTTTTTCCCAAGTTGCCAAAAGTTAAAATGTTAAACTTCATCAATGTTACTTTTTGTCCAGCCATCCAATCACAGTATAAGAGAGGCAGGTCAAATTCCTCACCAACCAATGGTTACATTCTGTTTGTGTAACAAGTAAAAACAATGAGAATATTGCTGGTCTCTGATACATGTCTTTACCGGGTGACATCTCGGGATGACCAATATTATTATGTTAAAAAAAAATCCCTGTGAAATCGGATACTAGTATAATTTCTTTGAATATTGTGAATTACAGATGAAAAAAGGTCTGTGAAGCCAATAAAGCACTTTCAATCGTTGACTGTGGGTGCTTTGGTGGACAAATGGCCTTAAACTCTTATGTTTGTTTTCAGTGTTAGGCAGTGACTTCTTAAAATACATGGATGCCTTCAAACCTTTCCTGGTTATTGGACTGAAGAATTTTGCTGAGTATCAGGTAATGTTTGTGTGGTTTGTATGGTGACTGGTGTTGACAATTGTTCCTCCTGCTGCTCTGAGTTTGGGCAGTTCAGGATTTTAGATTGTCACAGAGGAATCGCAGTCTACTTCACCCAGTGCGTCACCGTCACACGGCTGCTTGTGATGACGCTGGACGTTGCGGGACTGTACAGCTCACACACTGAGCGGCTGTTTCTCATCCTGACACACTTGTGCTGCGTGTCCCAGTGATGATCAGAGAATGTTAATTCAGCAGTAGATTTCACCACTGGCTGCCTGTATATCAGGATTATTACAAGTGAAAGTAATTTTCAGATTGAGCAGATTGTTTCAGAGAAATGGCAAAGGTGTAGTCTCGGCTTTTTTATTTGAATGCCTGCAGTGCTGCCGCAGTGTCACCTCACACTCTTTTGGTCTGTCTGTGATCAGGTGTGTCTGGCTGCAGTGGGGTTGGTGTGTGATCTGTGTCGAGCTCTGCTGGCCAATATTCTTCCCTACTGTGATGAGATCATGCAGCTGCTGCTGGAGAACCTCGGGGTAATTACACACACTCACTCGCACACACATACATAGTGACACAGATGCAGTCACATCACAGCAGAACTATATTCTGTGCAGATTTAAGTGGGTTAAAGTGGAGGATGGAAATTCTTCATGTCCATATTCCACATTATGGTATTTGAGGATTGAATGTCAAATAACTCAAACACTTCTTCAATGCGTTCATGGCTTCTCAAGTGAACTACATACCCTAACCATCCAGCACCGGCAGGTAGCAACCGAAGTGCCCTTGAGCAAGACACCTAATCCCCGATTGCTCACCGGGTGCTGCAGTGATAGCTGCCCGCTGCTCCAGTGTGTGTGTTCATGACTTGCAGTGTGTGTTCACTCCTCACGAAGGATGGGTTAAATGCAGAGGTCACATTTCGTTTATGAGAAACCATAACTGACAAATACATGTCACTTTCACTTTCATCCAAGGTGACTTGTTCAGGAAGGCAGTAAAGAAGTTCTTTGATAAAACCCTGATCCTTGAGGGTTCATAACCAACCCAGTGGGTGCTGTGGCTTTAAGATTTAAAAGGCAGATACAAGCAACCCAAAATTAATCCTCCATGGCTCCTGATGAATATTAATGTCTTATGAAGTGTAGCGAAGCTTTTCAAAACGGCAAGCTGAACTGTCAATTTAATGAAGGGATGGGGAATTTTGGCCCTCCAAAGTTCCTGCTTTAATGAAAGCGTATTTATACGTAGATTCTCTTTTTTTAATAAAGGGGCTGTTTGCCGATTAAAACAAGTGTTTTTTAGTGATAACATAGAATGTCAAGTTTTTGTTTAGCTGTATTTTGTGTGTGTTTGCAGAATGAGAACGTGCACAGGTCTGTGAAGCCTCAGATCCTGTCTGTCTTTGGTGATATTGCTCTTGCCATTGGAGGTGAGTTTAAGAAGTACCTGGATATAGTGCTGGACACTCTGCAGCAGGCCTCTCAGGCACAGGTGGACAGGGTAACTACAAACTCGCTCTTCATGCACATTTCTGCTCATGCATGCTGTCAATTTCATACATTTCAAATTTTATACAACTAGGGTTAGGGTTAGTTGAATTAGGGTTGGGCCGATAGACGATGCCATCGTCCATCAATGATGGCTGATCCATCGCCCCACCCACATTCCCCCGCAATCCACAGCATCCCAATACCATGTTCGGAAAGAAAAGACGTGTTATACAGAACCCCTAAAGGCAATAAATATGAGATGGGAGGAAATGTATATTTCAATACTTACTCTGGCAGTAAGTATACTGTACATAAATTGCGGGCATCAGGGAACCGCTATTAATATTAATGCACGATCGCTTTTTACTTTCACTTTTGAGATTTGTGATCGCACTTTGTGCGTGGACATCAAACCCCCAGACCAACCCCCCCCGGCCCGCCCCCCGATAACCCTAATGTGAATGAGAACGGCTTTACTGATGATTCAGCTGTATTAAAATACAGTTTGTGCCCAGAGAGGGTAGGTGAGAATAGCTGGTGTTAACCAGACAGAATGTGAATGTCACAGATAGGCTTATTAACCTATGACGTCAGCTGGCATCTTTTACCTCTTTTCCACCAGGGCCATGCCGGTGCTTTAGCTGAACTGGTTCTGGTCCAACATCGGCACCCGCACGTGTTTCAGCACTGAAATTTGTAGCAAAATGTTACCATGGTTACATTCGCGTAGCGCTGTACAATCTTTGGTTATTTACGAGCACAGTTCATAAGGCAACATTATAACAGAGTAAACCTTGGTTTATGGTTCTGCGTTTACATATTTGTGTGGTTCCGACTTTGGGACCAGCAACTTCAGGGTGCCGTGCCGGTGCCAGCTTCTTGGCAACAGCACCTGTCATTGTTCGGTTGAAACATGAACCAGTTCTAGACTGGACTGGTCACCAGCACGGCACCGTGGTGTTGGAAATGAGCTATTTGTCCCCCTTTTTACCCCTGAAGTTTGCAACATTGATATAGTTACACTTACAGTATCTCACAGAAGTGAGTACACCCCTCACATTTTTGTAAATATTTTATTATATCTTTTCATGTGACAACACTGAAGAAATGACACGTTGCTACAATGTAAAGTAGTGAGTGTACAGCCTGTTTAACAGTGTATATTTGCTGTCCCCTCAAAATAACTCGGCACACAGCCATTAATGTCTAAACCGCTGGCCACAAAAGTGAGTACACCCCTAAGTGAAAATGTCCAAATTGGGCCCAAAGTGTCAATATTGTGGCCACCATTATTTTCCAGCACTGCCTTAACCCTCTTGGGCTTGGAGTTCACCAGAGCTTCTCAGGTTGTCACTGGAATCCTCATCCGCTCCTCCATGATGACATCATGGAGGTGGTGGATGTAAGAGACCTTGAACTCCTCAACCTTCTGTTTGAGGACGCCCCACAGATGATCAGTAGGGTTTAGGTCTGGAGACATGCTTGGCCAGTCTATCACCTTTACATTCAGCTTCTTTAGCAAGGCAGTGGTCAGCTTGGAGGTGTATTTGGGGTTGTTATCATGTTGGAATACTGCCCTGCGGCCCAGTCTCCGAAAGAGGGGGATCATGCTCTGCTTCAGTGTCACAGTACATGTTGGCATTCATGGTTCCCTGAATAATCCCTGAGTAATCCATGTCCTTAGTCTGCTTGTCTTCAGCAAACTGTTTGCGGGCTTTCTTGTGCATCATCTTTAGAAGAGGCTTCCTTCTGGGACGACAGCCATGCAGATCTATTTGATGCAGTGTGCGGCGTATGGTCTGAGCACTGACAGGCTGGGACCCCACCCCTTCAACCTCTGCAGCACTCATACGTCTATTTCTGAAACACAACCTCTGGATGTGACGCTGAGCACATGCTTCTTTGGTCGACCATGGCGAGGCCTGTTCTGAGTGGAACCTGTCCTGTTAAACTGCTGTATGGTCTTGGCCACCGTGCTACAGCTCAGTTTCAGGGTCTTGGCAATCTTCTTATAGCGTTCACCATCTTTATGTAGAGCAACAATTCTTTTTTCTGATCCTTAGAGAGTTCTTTGCCATGAGGTGCCATGTTGAACTTCCAGTGACCAGTATGAGAGAGTGAGAGCGATAACACCAAATTTAACACGCCTGAAACCTTATAACACTAACCAGTCACATGACACCAGGGAGAGAAAATGGCTAAGTGGGCCCAATTTGGACATTTTCACTTAGGGGTGTACTCACTTGTGGCCAGCGGTTTAGACATTAATGGCTGTGTGTTGAGTTATTTTGAGGGTACAGCAAATATACACCGTTATACAAGCTGTACACTCACTACTTTACATTGTAGCAACGTGTCATTTTGTCACATGAAAAGATAAAATATTTACAAAAATTTGAGGGGTGTACTCACTTCTGTGAGATACTGTAAGTTGTTAGTATGCATAATAAATAAACTTTTTGTCTGTGATTTTTTTTTTTTTTTTTTACTTAATATTCATCAGAACTACTGCTTGCTAAAATTTTTCCTTCTACTGAGATTTTGAATTATGTAAAGAAATGATGCACTTTATGACCTTCAGCTTCAAATAACATTGAACATACAAAGTGCTCAGTTATATGCTTCACTTAAAAACATTAAACACAGCAGTGAAAGGGCACACAGTCAAACATGTGTGATTTGTGTGATTTATTTGTAAACCTCAAGTTTGAACTGCATACCCATAACTTTCCATTTACCATCGTCTGTCTGTAAGTGTTTGCCCTGCCTGTCAACTGACCTGTGTGTTTTTGGCAAATCTGCAAAGATGAACTGTGAATGGCATTAGACAGCTTAAGAAACTTGAAGTGAAGCAGACTAACTGAACTGAACTCTGATTGCAGACGGACTATGACATGGTGGATTATCTGAATGAGCTGAGAGAAGGCTGTCTGGAAGCTTACACCGGTATCATCCAGGGTTTAAAAGGAGACCAGGAGAATGTACATCGTAAGTGTCTGTCTCAGTTGCTGAATCTGAATCATAGTGTCATAGATTCAGTTTTCATGTGGTTTTCTGGTGTTGTGTGCAGCTGATGTCATGCTGGTCCAGCCTCGTGTCGAGTTTATTCTCTCCTTCATTCACCACATTGCTGAGGATGAAGACCACTCAGATGGGGTTGTGGCCAATGCTGTAGGCCTCATCGGGTGAGTGGAGTTTGTTTCTCTGCAGAAAGTGGATCAGGGAGGTGTTGGTACCCTTATCGTAGGGTTTTGTGTCTCATAAGCTGCTTTTGTCCTTAATATGTTCAGCTGCGAGAGACTGTACATTGAAAAACTCAATTTTAATTTCTATAACATGCGTGCCTAGTATGTAATCAGTTTTGTGCTCATCTCTTTAGTGATTTGTGTACAACATTTGGTAAGGATGTGATGAAGCTAGTGGAGGTCAGACCTCAGATCAATGATCTACTGACTGAAGGCCGGAGGTCCAAGACCAGCAAGACCAAGACGCTGGCCACATGGGCCACAAAGGAGCTGCGCAAGCTAAAGAGCCAAGCTTGGTGCGTGACTACACACCTGTTCACACTGAGGGGCAGTTTACATGAAAAAAGTAACCAAAAATGGAAATAGTTTTATCTGTTTTGACTGTTCATTTGCATGACAGCAGCATTTTGGGGTGCTGAAAACGCAAACTTGGTTTCTCTGTAAATGACACATGCTAATCTGTGAAACGATGACAGCATGCACATGTGTATCATTTGACCAGTTTATCTAGAGACATCACCAGCTACTGGCCTGACATGCAAAATATGGGTTTAGTCATTTATGCAGATTATTTTAACAATGTTATGTAAACATCAAACTTCATGAGACTTAAGTGAGAATTACTGCGGGCTGTTGTCACTCAGGTTAAACAGAAAGCCACAAAATTGTAGTTTAATGTAACAGCAGCAGTTTAAATCTTCACAGTGCAATGAAAGCAAGAGTAGACCCTCCATCTTTAACAGACAGCTGTCTGAGTGAGGAAGCTGCACACTGTCTTTCAACTGCACAATTTTCCAAACACTTTCCAGATGCATTATGTAAGGATGGATGCATTATGTAAGCAATTTTAAAATACGTTTTCATGCATGAAATCAGCCTATATGTAGTCATTTAATAAGCGTGCATTGCTACTTCTGACTTTCCTTTTTTTCAAATACATGGATATAGTTCAATCTGTGGAGTAAACTTTATTTCTCTGCAAATCTTAAACACCAAAAATGTTCACACTGATGCATTTACAAATAGAAACGTTAATTACTATGCCAGTAGACTTACCCCAAATACCTTTACCTGGTTCATAAGCTCATGAGCTAAACTAGCCATTAGCCTGCTGATTGTTCAGTCCTCAGAGGTGGAGTGGGAAGCATTTCATTGTGGGCTTAAGAACACATTGGATTGCGTTCTGTGCTATACTGCATGTTTTGGTGAACATAGTATGTCGTCATTTACAGTACACATGTTGCAGGAACAGTTAGGATGCTGTTTTGTCTGTCCCACAAACTTTGAATGCAGATGTTTCAAATATGTTCTCTGTTGTTTTCTTTCAGATTCCCAGCTGTGGAAATTGTACAAAGAATAATGGAAATCAACCCCACTGAAGTTCTTCTGTCTTTTACTGCAGTGAAAGCAGAAGTGATGTGTGCGCTGAGATGAGTGAGAATGTGAGCGAGTGAGAGACATCACAACACCTTCAGAATTGAATTACAGCAGAAAAACACAGTGCCCCAAAACCTTCACCAGTTCAGGCCCTCTTCATGTGCGGACCGCTTCTGACCCAGCAAATCAGTTCTTGATCACAACAGCCTGTGCACACTTGTTTGAACATGTGGGCTAATATGTGCCCGTTAGTAAGAGAGGGGGCTGTTGTAGTCATGGTGCATCTGTGAAACACATTTGGGCACTTACAAAACAAACTTACGACTGGATTGTTTCTATTACACAAAGCACTTGAAAGATGCAAACATGGGGCAGGAAGTGATGCTGCTGGAGTTGATAATGGCATGACTGGAGTGTGTTTGAGTGAGTGGAGGTGTCTGTACATCCCCTCATACTATTTCAACTCAATAAATAAACCTTATAAATCTTGTTGCAAATTTGGTGAGATGCACTTAAACATGAGCGTGGGAGAGTGACGAGGTGTTGGCAATGGGCAGCACATGGGTGAACGTGACAGTCATTCGACTCACTGCAGTCTTTTTTTTATAGTTCTCTTTAGTGTTAACATGGGCTATACAGGACATCTGCTTGTCCTGCTAAAAGAAGAATCTAGTCACTTAAGGTGAAAGTGTCATTCTAGCAGTAATTGAACTGTTCAGAGGATTCAGGAATTTGATTTGCAGGAACGTAAGTGCCAAATCCATACCGAGTACTAATGGACTTCAACATGCATTAACACCCATGATTCAAAATAAACTTGTCACTGTTTGATTTAGATTCGTGCGCTTTGGTTGTTTCTTTTTTTTTTTTTTTTTGCTGCCCTTCATTTGAGTCATTCACTGAGCTTTTAAAAAATGACACTAGAGAGAATCAAACGTTTGTATGAGGTTATATTTTTCCATTGATATGAGAAAATAAAATGTTTTCTTAGCAGTTGTGTATTTTATAAATGTTCATAACATTTCATAAGTTTGGCATGAAAGCAGTATATAAAAATTTGAGTCATGTAACATCTCTATCACTTGTCAGCCTTTACTGTGAAACGGGTTTCAAACATTTGGGGGTTTGTTTTAATTGCCTGAACAGTGACTGGTATAAAATGTGAACAAACAGAGGTGCATTGTTTCAGATCTTTGGATGTCACTTTTGCCATGTTCACATGATTCAGCTTGCGAACCTAAGCTGTTTATTTTAGCCATTTTGAAGCTAATGAGCAAATTAAATTGAATTAAACACCAAAAACATTTTATCTGCAGTGGATTTGGAGAGACTAGATAATGAAAGCGTCATGTTGTGCTGAGCTAAACAAAACCAGAAATCACAGATCCTGAATTTGACAAAAATGAAGCTTTTCATTGCAGCTTTTCAAACTTTTCAAGTTTCAGTGTCCATTGTAACAATAATTTGAATAAAGTCATTTGTCCCTTTGAGCTCCTTATGCTATGAAACCTTCACTTTACTATGTCTTTAAATGAGGGAATCATTATCTTCAGCTAGTAGCTTTATTTAGGGTAAAAAAAAACGATAACTAGTTTTACCTCTAAGTTATTCCAGAAATGAGCTCAATATGTTGAGTGCGGGGAATGGGCAGTGATAAAGATAAGGGGGACTTTGACAAGGTCCAGATTATTACAGCAGGGCGCCTTTGAATCGGTAAAGCTGGTAGGATTCTGCCAGTCAGCAGGGGTGAGAATTTACTGTAGTGTTAGTCTTAGGACAGACAAACCAGCATCAGGGCTCATCGAGACACAAGGGTCTACACCTGCTGTCTACATCTTTACATCTGATAACTTTATCTGGTCATTTACATGTGGCAATGTTGTCCTCTTTGTTTTAGACTCAATTTATGTAATGTATCTCTTCTTTCCCTTCCTAACATGCCTTCCAATACCAACGGAACCAGAACCCATGTGTGCAACAGTACAGAGTAACCAAAATACCCATCTTCACTTATCAGGTATCACCACCGCTTACTAGGGATGGGTATCGTTAAGGTTTTAACTTTTACTATTACTACTTTTATCGATACCACTTATCGATCCGGTACTTTAACGGTACTCTTATCGGTACTTTTTGTTGTGTTTTTTCATGGAAAAAAAGAAACCGTAGGCCTTTCACTATAAACTTGGTCAAGGCTAAGTGGCACTCATTCAGTCTCCTCAGGCATCCTCCCACTAGCTGCCAGCGTGAAGGGGTTTTGGGCTTGTCTTTTGCTCGGACCAGATGCAGTACGAGTGGGTTGATTCACTGTAACTGCAGCTTTAACAAAAAAAAGTTGGAAAATGCAGCTAAACAATTAGCTGTGGCTAATGTTTATATTTTATCATGAACACATTGACAAAATTTAGTTAACTTTGTTTGGGCTTAAAAGTTATACAGGTTTTGAACTACTTGAAATGTACACTACAAAATTAAAGTGTATTTCATCACTACAGATTCATTATTAGGTAAACTCTACTTCAGGAGTGCCCACACTTTTTTGGCTTGTGAGCTGCTTATAAAATGACCAAGTCAAAATGATCTACCTACTATAAAAATTCAAAACATATATTTATTTATTGATATATTGAGAATTCTTTATATGCACATTTTCATGCTGTGATTAATTGATTAACGTTTTATCACGGTATACGGTATTATCACAGTATTCATTTGAATGGAAAAAAACGTTAAAAAATAAACCAATTCAGCGTTTTCCTTCTAGAAACAACTTAAATTATTTTAAATAATGAAAAGTACTTCAAGCATTGAACTATAAATAAATGAATGGATGACTGATGTGATGCACTGATGCATTTCTCTGTCTGCACATGATGAGCTTCTGAAAGATGTTTTTACACTTTGCTTGTGTTTCCGCCCTTACAAGCAAAAATCTTGTTGCACTTGTTGCAACGAGCATCGTCTGCCTCCACTCGAGTGAAATGTAACCATACTTTAGACCGCTTGGTTCTCTCCGTCGTCACTCTATTAAACGCGAGCTTGCGTGTTGTGTGCGCGCCCGCACGCGCACTCTTTGTACTCCGGGACAGACACGCATGAGATTGCGAAAAACGAAAATGCAGGTAAATGTCTTTAATATTATCGCAAATTAGAAACGATTGGACAGTTAAAATGCGCACAATTTATTTAGCATTAATAAACAGGACACGTATTTTCTTAATTTCTCCAGTACCGAAAGCAGAACCGATAGCATCAGACCTTATGGATACTACGGTCTTTCATAATTTAGCACCGGGGCTAGTTTAATACCGGGTTTCGGTACCCATCCCTACCGCTTACCCAACATAGAGGCAGTTTACTTCAGAGACTGAGCCAGTGTCAAGGACTTCAACATCCCAACTTCGAGCTGATGCTGTGCCCTACACCCCCATCCCTCATCGTACTGGCTTTCAACAATAGAAGGCCCCAGATTGCATTAGAGGACAGAGCCTACCCAGTATGTGGAACTTAGGATCGCTCTGGACAATCTGCTCCTCTCTCCTCTACCATAGCATTATAAGTACTCCATCTTTCTTAAGCATGTGAAGATGCCTAGTGCTCATAGACTGGTGTTTGCACATGCACAGTCAGTTATGCCTTACAACATCGCCCTGCAAGTTCTTTACAGAAGGTATGGCCGGCCCTACCAGTAGTAGGGAAATATCATCAAATGCCCTCTTATCATCAGCATGGATGTGCAACAGAATTCTATATTTCCTTCCGCATGAACTGAAGGAAGTGGCAGGTCCTTCCATTTTGCACAAACTGCAACCCCTGTTGTGCGACATTTGCAGTACAGGGAGTTGTAGATTTCTCACCATAAATCAGACCCTCAGGAGATGACTCTGGTACCACCATTGTCCACTAGTGTACCTTGAGGTAACAATGAGAAACATCTACCGGGTACTTGCCAGACAGTACAACCCCTTGGGTTACATTGATATCGGCTGCAACCAGGGCAGAAATCTTAGTAAGACAGTTGTGGGTGAAACTAGAATGGGATTTCCCTACTTCTTCAGAACTGCTGCAAGCCTGGAAAAAATTGGAAGCTGAACTGTACCTTAGTGTTATGTGTCAGCCACACTAGATATCCCAATGGTAGAATGAGAACTTTGCAATCTTTGCGATGCCTCTGAGGAAGCCTATGGGTAAGTAGCACACCTCCATACTGAACACTGAGGTCAAGTTGAGCTGGCATTTGTCTACGCCAGATCAAGAGTATGGCCAAAAAGGTTTTTGTAAGAACCTGAATAACTGAAATCTAAGAACTTAAGGTTACTGCTGGTGCTGTGTGGATTCAAAAAGCAATGCTACTGATGACATTACACATGACAAAACTTTGCTTCAACTATCCCAACAAAATCAATAGTTTAAGGGACAGGACTTTTTTCTGTACCTACCACCTGAATCATGGCCAGGAAGTCTTTCTATTGGATCGAATGAGGACCCCACTGAGCTTCGCAACACAAAGTTTTGGCACTGCCTGCCATCCCAGATAATGATACGTCAGCAGAGTAGCAGGATAGAAAGAACATTTGCATAGCTAATGTAAAGGTGGCTGTACAAGAGGAAGATCAGCACCCTCTGCTGGACGCTCTTATTAACCCTTTAACAATAATACAAGCCCACATGGTCATGCGACATCACACAAATAGACAGGCAATCAGATCACTGTCTGGCTGTCTGAATCAGAGCATTGTCTAGCAACTGTGCAAACAGATATTTTAGTGTTGTATTTTGCTCAATCATAGAAATGGTTTGGATGTTTTTCTAGTAATTCCTGCCAGAGTTGTGTGCATTAGTGATTAAAGTGTTTATTCATCTTGTATTGCTGTTATAACTGATTAATATTATTAGGGTTAGCGTTTAGGGTTATGTTAGGGTTATCTTGTTCATATTTAAAATAAAATGGATGTGCAAAAGAACTGTAGATCTGCATGAGGGATTGTTTGTTTTAACATAAGAGAAATTTATGTTAAAAAATTTATTAAATAGGAAAAAACTGAAATATCACATTGGCATAAGTATTCAGACCCTTTGCAACACTTTATCTCAGTTGCCTCCCACTTCATTGATTGGTGCTGAGATGACTCTACTCCTTGATTGGAGTCCACATGTGGTAAATTGAATTAATTGGACATGAGTTGGAAAGGCACACACCTTTTTATAAAAGGCCTCACAGCTGACAATGCATATCAGAGCAAAAACTTCCAAGACTCTTCCAAGACCCGGTCACCTGGCCAAACTGAGCATTTGAGGGAGAAAGATCTTAGTAAGAGAGGTGACCAAGAACCTGATGGTCACTCTAACTGAGCTTCAGAGATACTGTTTGGAGATGGGACAAAGTTCCAGAAGCACAACCATCACTGCGGCCCTCCACCGATCTGGGCTTTATGGCAGTTTCTAGACAGAAGCCTTTCCTCAGTGCAAAACACATGATTAGATATGAGTGCATGTAGGACTCTCTGACTGTAAGGGACTTTCTCTGTGAGGAAGATTTTCTGGTCTGATAAAACCAAGATTGAACTGTCTGGCCTTAATTCTAAACGTTATATTCTAAACTTGATGGACATCAAAGTCGTTTAACTGGGAATTGTCTTGGTGTCCTTACTGACACTCCGGCAATGGCAATGTTTACCTTTGTCATGTGCAGAACCAGTCCACCTACACCACAGAAGTGATGGTACCAGGCTGCATTGTGAGACAATGGTAAGCTGGTGGAGTGTGATGCCCTGGACAATGTGCTGCTGGAAAACACTGGGTCCAGCCACGTATTTGGACATGAATTTGTGCTACCTACCCAAACATTGTTGCAGATCCTGTACACCCCTTTATGACAATAGTGTTTCCTTTTGACAGTGGCCTCTTTTAGCAGACTAATACACCTGTCACAACAACATCATGAAGAGTTTAAAGCCTACAAATACCTCAGATGTCAATCCAGTTTAGCATCTGTGGGACGTGTTGGACCAACAAGTTCAATTCACAGCGGCTCCATCTCATAACTTACAGGACCTGAAGCATCTGCTGCTAATGACTTAGTTCCTGATAACACAGGACACCTTCAGGGTCCAGGCCTGCACTGTTTTGGCAGCACACAGAGGACTGACTGCATTTAAGGTCGTAATGTTTTGAAGCATCAGTGTACTTACATTTTTCTGAAGCATTAAAAGTAGTGAACAAAATGTTCTATAAAAAGTCATCTTTCCATTAAATTTAATTTAAAGCACAAGAAACTGATGAAGCATTTGAAAAATGCAATTAACGCAAATATAAATACAAATTAATTAATATCAAATGAAATATGTTTTCAGCTGTTGTTCAGCAAGGAGTTAGTAGCATTTAATCATTTGAGGTTTATTGAAGGTTCTTAAAGTGAAATATGTAGAAGTACAGGTTACAGGATGTATTCATTGTTATACCATTGAGGTGAAAACTGTAAGGGACTCAACATGAAGGTAAAGGTTGAATCCAAATGCAGAAGTTTGCTGAACTTGGCAAACAATCCAAATCACAAGGCAACACATGGTCAAGGCAAAGCAATGAATGAAAAACCATAATCAAACAGGACAGGCAGTCATAATGGTCATAACACAAAGGCAATGAAAAAGGTGATCGGTAATAGAAAAATGATCTGTAAGGTGTGGCATGGCTTACATATACAACAAACAAGAAATGACAAAAGAAGCAGTGTTTATGGTTAGTTTTAAGGAGAGTGCGCCCACTGGTGGTGGGATGAATGATAGTCATACCATATGAAAGATGGTTTTTGTTTCTGACGTTTATGAGAATGCCATTATATTCTAGACAGTCACCTACAGCAATGACATGATGGAGGCCAAATGCATTGAAAAATTAATGTTTAAAAGTATAACAGTTTCAGTCGCCCTAACATCTAATTGAGCATTAATGTTTTTGAACAGTAAATTATGTGGTGAATTGTGTCCCTGTAGCTCAACTAGTAGAGCAAAGACCGTGGGTTCAATTCACAGGGAATACACATACTGCCCTACTAAGGAAAAAGACCTTAACTCACCAGAGTGTGAAACTGAGAAAAATGACTTTAAAGTTATCATAATGTCCTGACAATTAAGCTATAGGCATAATATTGTAATTTTCACATTTTATAGTGTATACCTGTATTAATCTATCTACAAAAAAAAAGGGAACTAAAATTTGACCCTTTTTCGAAAGTTACTGTATTCTGCCTTAGCATTGAACACAAAATGACAATCGGTCATACAAAGGCAAAAGACCATAACTTCTATTTTATTGCACAATGTTATGATAACAATGATAACTTTCACTTAAAATTTAAGCAATATTGACCCTATTGGACTCACTATGATAAAATGGCTTCACATTTATCATATAAAAATGATAGATCAGTAAGTTTTTTCAAAACATGTACTGCATACACTGTATTGAAGTTGTGTCTGAGGTGATTTAATTGCATCAGAGGTGGGGGGCTTGAGTCACATGACTTGCCTCGAGTCAGACTTAAGTCGCAGATTTTAGGACTTGAGACTTGACTTGGACTTGAAGTAAATGACTCGAAATAACTTGTCTTTTGATTAATAAATATCTGTTTGCATGTGTCAATTTAATATTGTTAATATTAATTAATATTGTTTATTAAATATTGTTTATTTTGTTACTTTTTAGTTTGCATCTGTCTTTGCAATTTTGTTGTTGTTTTTTTGTGGTTAAATAAAGTTAATGAGCAGTATCCAAGTGTTTTGTTTCTGTGTTTCTCCCCCCTCCCCTGTGGCTCAGTGCGTTCACCCACTCACGCCAGAGACCCGAGTTCTAATCCCGAGCCTGACAGAATACCGCAGCCAAACATGAACCTAGAGATGTCGGAGAAATGTCGGGCTTTTCTAGACCAGTGCTCCCTGGCAATCAAGCTCCAGCCCTTTGGGCTTCCAACCGACCGGGCCAAAATTGCCTATGTAATCCTCCTCCTCTCTGGGGAGGCTCTCATCTGGGCGATGGGTGTCTGGAGGGCTAAAGCATCTTGTTGCACATCCTATGCTGCCTTTGTGCAGGAGCTCTTGTTTAGGTTTGGACCTGTTACCAATGACTCGTCCTCTTCTTCAGTCAGTGGTCCTAGTTGGCTAGTTTCTACACAGGGAGGTGAAGGTAGCAACAGTGGTTTGCCTTAGTCTGTAAGCTCATCTAGTCAGTTGACCAGTCAAAGGGGCTCTCCCTGTGAGCCTGAGCCAGAACTCTCTGCCTGTGTGCCAGAGCCAGTAGCGGTGCCAAAGTTGCAGCCAATGGAGCCTGAGCGGCCTCCCTTGGAGCCAGTGGAGCCCAAACCACCTCCCGTGGAGCCTAAGCCACCTCCCTTGGAGCCAGTGGAGCCTGAGCCTCCTCCCAGAGTCCCAGCTCCGGGGTGCCTGAGTTCCAGAGTCCCAGAGTCAAGTCTGGGTGTCTCCAGAGCCAAGTCTCAGAGTCAAGTCCGGGTGTGTCTGGGTGTTCCCAGAGCCAAGTCCCAGAGTCAAGTCCGGGTGTCTCCAGAGCCAAGTCCGGGTGTGCCCGGGTATCTCCAGAGCCAAGTCTCAGAGTCAAGTCCGGGTGTCTTCAGAGCCAAGTCCCAGAGTCAAGTCCAGGTGTCCTCAGTGTTTCCAGAGCCCAGTCCGGGGGGCTTCCAGAGCTTCCAGAGCCCAGTCCGGGGGCTTCGAGAGTCCCAGAGCCCAGTCTAGTTTTACTCTCTGGGCAGATTTCCTGTGGTCCTGTAAGTTATCTGTTTTTTATATTGTTTTGTTACTTTTTAGTTTGCATCTGTCTTTGCAATTTTTTTTTTGTGGTTAAATAAAGTTAATGAGCAGTATACAAGCGTTTCGTTTCTGGGTTCCTCCCCTCCCCCCCGTGGCTCGGCATCAGTGTGTTTGCCCATGATCTAACTACAGTCCTGAAGACTTTACTGCTATTTCTTTTTCTCCCATTCTCGTTCTTTACGAAAGGCTCAGATATTTTGTGGTATTATTGCAAATGCGTTATACTCCTGTTCTGTTCCATGTCTCCATGTAAGCTGGAATGACATCTTGATTAACAAGATACCTGTCATCTGTCATGTTAATTGACTAAAAGTCACAGTCTCAGAAATAAATACTGTTTTATTAGGCAGTCTGAATACATTACCCTCTGATAGACCACTGAGGTCTGATCCAGAAATACATCCATTTATTAAAATGGTTCAAATGTGTTGTAGTTATCATCAGTTCAACTTTATATTCTGAAACCAATTACAATCTTACTATCTCTAAACAGTGTTACTAAAATACATCTTATACACACACCTAACAACTGACCACTATAATGTGTGTGCCAAATTTCATGCTATTTTAAGCATGTAAGTGACCATACAACTAAAATACAACTAAATGTGGTTTAGTTGTGGCAAACATCCCTTCACAATTTTGAAGCCTCAATGTCGTGATATGATGCTCACCAAGTTTGGTGCCAATCACATGAAAATCCCTATTAAAGATTAATAAATGTGGTAAAAATCTGTTGTTATAATGAATAGTTGTTGTCTTTAATAATAATGTGTAATTATATTTATCATAAACATTTGTGTATGTAAATTGTCATATCTAATCTCATGACAGTCTTGTTTCTTGTTTTTTTAGTCTAGTGTGATTGGTTGATTTAATTTTAGAACTTGTTTTTAGAGTTTTTATAAATTCCTATGATCAAAATGAATAAGAAAAGCAGTTTTAAAGTGAGTGACCGTTTCACTTTAAAACAGCACTGACAGAAATTCATGTGAAGTGAATTAGGTGAACCTGTAGCAAAATTTAATTTTTTTTTCTAGACTCCTTATGCCAATGTTATATGTTGAGCACACAACATAACAAAAAGCGGCGCTTAAATGTGATTGTTTAAATAACTGTTATTTTTTAATCTTTTGAAGGAAATGAACTCTCTACATAACGCAGTCATTTTAGATGCAGTAAAAAGCCTCTTTGTTTTACCTAGAAGAAGAACATCTATCTTGGAGGTTTAGAGTTCAACTCATGGTTGTGAATAGCTTTTACTATTTGAGTGTCCAAAAATTATACAATACCTATTCTAAAAATTTTTATTTGTTTGTTTTCGAAATTTGGCACGTAGCATCTAAAGGCACCCTTGGCAAAAAGACACATCCTTGTGTCAATACCGCTAACCATTTTCATGTAACTTTTTTTTTATGAGGGGCAAGCAAAAATGGAAATGAGGCTGTATCTTGGCAACGCTTCGGTGTATCATCATAGTCTCGAGGTAGCATTCATTTTTGTCCCAGCGCCACCTACGAGTGTAGAAAACTTTTCTAAAATCATGTGTGGTTATAGTTAGATTCTTTGAGGCATGCAGTCGAATGATATATTTTATTCCAAAAACAGTTTTTTATTGTAAAGAGTATTTAACAAACGCAATTCTGTATCATTACAAAACTTTGTATGGTTTATTATATTCTGAGTTTACCTGCAAAGTTTGGGTCGTGCTCCACCAGACCCAATGCAACTTCTTTCATTAGATTCTTAGCCTCACACCAAGTATTACAATTACAAATCTAACCCAGTCAGTGCTTACTGACTTCCTGTCAGCCAAATTGATTTATATTAAAAACCTAATTTTTCTAACTTCTGCAGCATTTGTCCAATTTGCACAAAACCTGGTATGCAGCATCTGGACACAACACACAGTTACAGAATTGTGGTGATTGCTCGAGTTATTCTCTAACACCGTGTCAACAAACTTGACGGCAAGCACATGAAATGCACTTCACACTGTCTTTGCAAAACTTTGCGTGTTGACTTCGCAGCTGTCATTGTCACAACATCCTGACCATCTCAAAGATTTGGTGACAGCACCACATATTGGTTAAAAAAATTAAATTAAAAGTTATAGTTTTCCTATTTTGTGCTTTTGTCATATGTACAGCTGCTTTGTGACATTGTGAAAAGTGCAATATTGTGAAAATACATGGAGTTGAATTGAATCAGACTGACGCTTGAATCAGACTCAGGTCTGTGAGAACTCTGTGGACTGAAGTTACAGTGGAGGTCTAGATCTGTTCCTCTGTTTCAGCTCAATTTAACACACAGACATTCCCAGAACATCCCATGACATCAGCAACATCCCATCTGTTCCCAATAAAGATCAATTATGTAACGTCACAAACCAAATTAACCATTCCAGACCATCGTTAGGAATCTGCCTTTATAATACTGATGCACGTACAGATTTTATGTTTCAATAGGGGTGAAAAACAACTTGTTTTACATAACAGAAGAACCAATGAACTTGCAGCTCACTCATTGGTCATGACGGAAGGAATCTGTTATGGGAGGAAAACAAAACATCATGTGGATGAACAGAGCAGACAAGACACTGCAGACTTATGGGAAACTGTCATCATCGTCCTCAGCCATCTCCTTGGCAAACTCCAGGTCCTGCTGCTCTCTCTCTCTCCTCTCCTGTGATCACACATATTAAAAACAGTTTCATTTCCTGTCTGTCATAATCCACAGATGCACAGATGGACACAGACTCTTACCTCCGCAGACTCCAGATCTTTGTTGTAGGCCTTCGGTGGAAATCTCATGGCCTGCACACAGAGAACGGGACGTTTTATCAACACATGACAACGAGCAAGTGTAACGCACGAGTCAACTGCATCAATTCACTTAAAGACAACTCATTACACACTTTGTAACTTTGTACAGCACTTCTCATATTATTGCCTTCCTATGATGAATTGCTTCATTGTTGTGCTCATTTTGTAAGTGGCTTTGGATAAGTGACTGTTAAATGTCTAAATGTAAGAGTATCAAGGAAGCTCAGCAATACTCTGGTGTTTTCTACCTTGACAGACATGTTGTGGATATCCAGACAGAAAGAGATGCGCTGATGGAAAGCAAGCTGAGGTTCGCGCGTGCTGTAAATGTCCATGGTCTCTTTTGATTGAACGTAACCTTTCTCATGGTTAATGCTGGCCTCGATGACACCATCACGAATCGCCTGCAACAGACGGAAGCGATAATCAGGGATAAATCCTGATAAATTCTGTATTTGAATATTAAACTATTAAAACAACAGCATTCAATAAACATTAAAGCGCTCAGTCTTATTAGTATATTGATTTCAACTTTAATCAGAAACTCTAACAAACCTGATAAATAAGCATTTAAAAGAAAACAGATGTTTTGTTACAGTTTGTGTATGCTGTGAGGTCACAGGGTGTGTTTGCTCCATTGGCCAGTGCAGTAAAATAAGCATTTCTGTACAGTGTTGAACGCACTAGGACTGTTAAGACCATGATATTGCTTCTCCATTTCAGCTGTTAAAATGAGGAGACTAAGCAGTGTATTATAAATTACACAATATTTCGTATTATAAACAGCAGTAGTAATATTACTAGGAGAGCATTAGCTACTACCGAGTAAGAAGCAGGTCTGTTTAAATTAGGAGTACATCATTCCTCACATTTCATACACACGTCATGTGATCCTGTAATGTAATACTGACCTTGGCCACAATGAACTCAGCATCTTCAGGACTGTCCAGCTGCAGTTTCTGTGCAATATCAGCCAAAGAAATGCGTGAATACGACAGACTGATCATTCTCACACCTGCAGAGAACATGACAAACTTCAGAGTCACAAGCCATTACATTCTCAGTGTGTCTGTAAATCACAATATCACCACCTGAACATGAGTTCACATCTCCCTAAACATGTCGGAAACCTCTAGTACTAGACATTATATTTAAGGCCACAGCATGAAATAAACATTTTAACCGTTACATGTAAACAAAATTACGTCCAGTAATATAAGCTCACCCTGTTATTACAATGCATGTATATTTTGAGATGAAATATAGACAAACAGAACTATGGGCTCAGAATCTCACCTGTTTTAATGACATTGTGTCGGAGGCGGATGATTAATGTGTAGGTGCCGTCTGTCTGGAACTTCTCCCCAAACTGATCTAACACCTGGTTAAATTTTGCAAGATTTCCAGTTCTCACCGCTACACAGGACAGAGAAACACAGCTCAGAAAGAAAAACACCACAAATCTATTTCAGTCAGACATGAACAACGACACATTTTGACTCAATGCACCTGTCTTTCAAAATAAAAAACATTTTTTGTCCATGTAAACTGTTTTTTTTGTACCAACACTGGATTACAGCAAAGACATGGTCAGTCACTGCTAGTGATGCACAGATGAAGAAGAGCCAATAGCGATCTGGCCTCTGGCCTGTTTATTTTAGTCACCTTGAGTGAGCAGGAAGTAGGGCATGAGGGATCTCTTCAGAGATGGCTGACGGAACTGCAGACGGTCTGGAATCTCCCCCAACAACAATTCCACCACAATCAACAACTTGTGCACCTGACAGAGCCACAGTCAACAGTCACAACACAACCCAACAAACATGTAGGTGTGTCATGTAGCTGAAGACTTACTGTCTGTTTGAAGCCCACAGCTGTGTGCTGAGGGGCTTTCCTCAGAGCGTTTGTCAGAGTCCTCCGGGCTTCTGAATACTCCAGCTGGATGGCCTTTATCCGCCCTGAACCAGTAAACATCTCAGTCAAGTGACCCATCCATATACTCACTAACCCTTGACCTCCATTACAGACCACACTTAATGCACATACACACTCATTTATAACTACAGAAATACAATGGTAACTGTGTAACCTACTAAGCTCATTAGGCTAACAGAAGTTAAAAGATAATAAATAAAACGTATTGAAACATGTCGTCTCTCTGAGTCCATATAATGGTATAAAAACAGGTGTATGAGACCAAAATGTCAAAAAGTAATCCAAACTACTTCAGAGGATTACTAAACGTATTCTGAAGATAAGCAACAGGTATAAAACATCTGATACTATTATTTACAACTGATGATTATTTTAAACTCTAAACACTGGAGTCGCTTGGATTATTTTTATAACGTCTATGTACATTCTAGATTGTCAGCATTTTGGGTCCATATCACTCCCATTATACGGAGCTAAAGATACAACTTATATTAATCAAAATCTCCATGTTCAGCTGAGGAAAGGAAGTCACATACATCTGCTGAGTAAATGATGATGTAAATGGTGGGTGAAATATTCCTTTAACTACGACAGTTTTACAGCACACAGAACAGCCACAATCAGATGTCATTATTTCTAGACAGCATGCAAATTGAATCTTTGAATTTATAGACATATTATTTATGTCACTTACAACACTGAGGATCAGTATTTAGATATCTGATGTATTCTAGATCTCCACTCACCGGTGTAGTAGAGATATCGAGCCCATTCGTTGTTATTGGCCAGCTCAGGGAAAACAGACTTGGAGACGAGTTTCTCAGCCTGGTCATATAAATTATACTGCAGATAGTTGCGCAGCAACAGGTTGAGAAGAGTCGCCTGACCGTCGGCGTCGTGACGCAATGTTGAAGTCCTTAGACGCATGTGCAGGAAACTGAGCAGAAAACACACACAGCGTTAGGAAATGAAAGTTAGTCAGCTGAACATCATCTCACTGGTGGCAGAAAGCTAACCTGCGCACTGCATCCAGCTGGTTCAGGAACTCATACACTCGGGAATGGTAGTAGTAACATTTTGCAGCCACTAAATCCAAAGCGCGACGGTTCTGAGATCTGATCTTCTGCAGCAGGTCATCAGATACTTTCTGAGCCTGTGCAGCAGATTCATTTCAAAGAAGATCAGATTACTATGAGTGAGCTCACTTCATTCAATCAAACAACAAATTTCCAAGTGTTTATATAGTTAGCAATTTTCTATTCATAATTTAGATAACAGGCAAAAGTTCAACCACATCAATTGCTAATGACTATCCACCATTTCAAACTTGTAAACAGATTTACTGTCAAGTGGAAGGAAACCTCTCAGCTTTACACTAATAAAACACTGATATTTGACAGATTACCTCAGTATAGCGTTTGAGGTTGGTGAGGTAGACGACCACTAGCAGCTGCAGATATGCCTCCACCTCAGGAATCAGGGGTGTGGCTGCAGATTTACCAGTGCGAGGTCTGAACTGCACATCTCCTTCACTCTCCATGGGCTGAAAGACATACCCACAGACATTTTAGCGTTTACAATCAGACATAGAGTCACTGCATATACAGATAGACACTGTCAGTATTTACAAAAAGACAGAGACTCTGTGTTGACAGACAGACAAGACACTCTCGGTGTTGGCAGACAGACAAGACACGACACTCTCTGTGTTGGCAGACAGACAAGACACGACACTCTCTTTGTCGACAGACAGACAAGACACGACACTCTCTTTGTCGACAGACAGACAAGACACGAGACTCTCTGTGTCGACAGACAGACAAGACACGAGACTCTCTGTGTCGACAGACAGACAAGACACGAGACTCTCTGTGTC
>JAZGTK010001953.1:2368-34891 GCA_036877625.1 Ambastaia sidthimunki | reverse complement strand
TATATATATGTATGTGTGTGTGTGTGTGTGTGTGTGTGTGTGTTGGGGGATTGTGTATGGGTGTATATACTCTCTACTCACCTTTTGTGGGGCATTGATGACACCTGTGTTGTATCCGAACTGCAGAGATCCGATCACAGCTGTCCCCACGGTCAGCATCAGAGGAAAGGTCAGCTGCTGTTAACACAACAATAGAAGAGAGTTTAATGAGCCATTTTTAGCAACACAATGAAATGTTCCAAAAGTCCATCGCCTCTCTCTCTCTTTCTGTATGACTGTCTCTTACTCTCTTTATCATTTCAAAAGCAATGACATGTCAAATTCTGGGTCAAACAATAGCGTTAGTTTGAAACAAAACCAATAGCGGTAGTTTGACGTTTTAAACGAATGTTTGTTCAAGCACTAGACAGGCTGAGCGTAAAGGCTCTTTTTTCACTCTCTGCTCATCTGTTTTTAAAAACGATTGTTTGGACACCTAATGGCTGTCTTAATAAACTTTCAGTTGTGCTTAGAGCTGCTTTTCACCCATATAACTGTATTTCGTGCAACTAGGTTATATGCAAACAGACATCCTGTGAAATGACAAACATCAGCCCTGCCAACAAGCTTTTAAAGGGTCTGTCTGGAGATTTCTAAAGAAGGTAAAACGTAACAAGACGGATTAAGTTGTTCCGGTATTCCGCATCACCCCTTCCTAGTGGGACACTGTGAATTTCCTTCTGTTTCAACACAATAGAAAATATTGGCCTTCCGAGAGGTTTCGTTTTTTTTGTCTGCAGTTACTCAGGTTTGGTTGATTCAATAACTCACAGGAAAGTTCTTGAAAAATAAATCACTTTCCTCATTCCAACTGAAAAGGAACTGAAAGCTAATTTTATTCAACTGTTTTATTGCCATAAATTAACTACATATACATTTCTTCTGTGGTTAGGGTGATATCTGAGCAGGACTGACCTAAAAGTTTGTCTGGGAAACACAGTGACTGAACATAGACTTGTGAAAGGCTGAGATACAGGTCTGTGGCGGGCTTAGAAAAGAACCTAGTGGGCTAATCAAATATCCCCTTGAAAGAAGGTGTTTACGCAAACTATGAAGACAGCATTTGGCTTTGTATGACCTCCTGTTATCTCAGAAATCGCTGGACTGAATTGATCCTAGACATAGACAAGAGATAGACATTATTACTATTATACTATTATACTAAAGGCCACAAAGTTACCCACCCACAAGACAAAGACTGTTTAAACACACTGGCCAATATCATATTGAAGAAAAAAAAACGTTTAGCTCATAAATTAAAGAGATACTTGTCAACGTATATGAAGTCACTAACAGCTTTAGTGTTTTAACATTATTTTATTATGAAAGTTTAATGAAGAACAAGTTCTAGATAGTGTCATTGCGTAACTTGCTTGTCAAAACTTGTACAGAATGCCTCAAGCATTCAAGTAAAGTCTGCTGTACTCCACTCTACCCTACTTTACTCTTAAAGGTACAGTATGCATTTTTTCTGCTCTGTTAGTGACTCCAAACTGATGTAAAAATTAAGAGATGTTTACATTTTTTGAAAATGAGTGCTTATGCCAAACCCGGTACGCACTGCTAGGGTGTTGTGGGTTGTTGCCAGGCTGTTGCCATGCACTTGTTTGTGGACTGTTGTTAGGTGTTTACTTACTAAAAAATAACATACTTTACCTTAAAAGATCTCTGTAAGAAAATAGTTGTTGTTTCAATCTCCAAGTCAAAGCAGCTTTAAAATCTGTATTTCTGTATGTGTATTTTCCGCCTTCCATTTGCTCAACACACCATAGCGGAAGGGGGCGGAAAAATGGACACACCTTCTCTACTTCTTATTGTACATGAAAAAAATGCAGTTCATGGCTAGGGCTAGTCGAACCAGCCCTGGAACAGGATGCCACACACAAACAAAGGCCAGGGGAGGTCAGCCTAGTTTCAAAACTATTTAAACATTTATTCAGGAGTTTAAAACTTAACATTTCCTGTCACATTGGCATGTTAGAATGTCAACAGAATTCCATAATCCAACATGTGGAAAGGCAATAAAAACAGTAGCTTCATCATAGCCAACTTTCCTAAGTGTTTAACTACATCCTGTTGCTCAAACGTTAGCTAATGGCAAACACAGTTTAGAAAAGAGTAGAGGGTATGTATCTCTTTAAGAAAGCAGGATTTCAGAACTCTCTAAATATGGAAGTTTTACTTGCGTCTTACTCAAGGGCAGGGCTATGAAACATTCCTCTGACAGATGCCTGCCTTTACACTACGTACGTAACCAAACAGACAGGCCTAGTTACAAACACATAACGCATAACTATTCACAACGTCACAACACACTACTAAACATACTCTACATGGAATTCATATGTGTGTGTGTGTCTTGGGGATGGGATATTGGGCCAGCTGGACTGCACGTGGTTTTTGATAACATCATGCTACATGTTTCCAGAAGGAAATTTTTTTGCTTTGTCATGCTCGCCCCCAGAATATTCGTCGTAGACACAGACACGCCTTTTAGCTGATATCACATTCCAGCAGACAACCTAGAAACAGACGAACATTTGTACACACAGAACACATTAAACGGATACATGGTTATTATTTCATTGTCTATTAGTGTATTGACTTACAGTCTGGCTAGGGGAAGGTTATCTTGTGTTTTCTGTATCATCACACTAAACATTAACTTTTATAAATGGTATCATTTAAAAGTAGAAGCAACATAACAACACTTCCTGTACACTCATGCCAGCCAGATCTAGACTGATATTACTACATTTAAAAATGCTCATAACATGTTTGCTGGTTTACTGAAGCATTTGTGTTTATTGTGCATTTGTTGAACCAAACTAGCATGCAAATAAACCTCGCTATTCACGGCAAAGCTCACAGCTTTCTCTGCTTTTGGACTCTGTGGAGTTACATAACAAATTTGAGCTGATCTCCACACTGCTTAGGGTTCTGTAGCCTGTAGGTTTGGACACTAGCTGGTGCCAAGTGCTGTGTGTATGTTTGCACCCTCATGTTAGTTGTTTCTTATCAACACGCATCATAAACTAGGTGCAATAACACTTAAACTCAGGATTACCACCGTAACGACAGCAAAACTTCTTTAAACAGTAAAATTACTGCCTTGTTAACTTCAATAAAGACCAATGGTGTGAAGAAGTTTATCTTACGTTACATAAACACAACAACTTCCCTACTTTAGAGTTTTGTGTGTGTTTGTGTGTGTAGATTTCTGCGTATGTACAAAGGAAACAATGTCTTTACGTTTTTACTCAGAAAGGCCACGGTATAAATGATGCTGATGGTGTGATTATGCACGACAAACCTGTTTTTAGAAGGTCTACAGCATTTCCCCAGAACTGCAGTTATACTGTAGACGGTCAAACTTTTTTCTTCCTCTTGCCAATTCTATCAACATTAAAAAAGTGTGCAAATACAATAAAACCGTGTTGATTGTTCTTTGTCATCTCAGTTCATGAGAAACAGGCTTGACTCCGGCTGAAACAATTTCTAATAGTTAATAAATAAATCTTTCTGGAGGAAACTCAAGAAGAACAGCTTACACTGCTATCCAGACAAAGATGTCTCTGTCTGTGTGTGTGTCTGTCTGTCCGTCTCACACAGGCACACAAATACACAAACACACAATCTCTCTCTTTTTAACTAAAGGTGATGCCACAGTTGGCAAGTTTTCGTTCTCTAGCAGAATTCTCTCTATTCAAGCATTTATTCAAAGCTTCTAGTCTGGAACTTGTGCCACTAAATTCATGATACGACGCAACCAAGACCACATTTTAATGGCTTATTACACACTGCAAACATATTTTATTTTTTCCAGCGCTGTCTTATCTTATTGCAGTTAAGTTTACTGTAGAAAATGTGAAGAAAATTCTATTAAAGTTTGTCATTAATGATTACAGTTTACAGTACAGATTGAGTTTTTCCAAGGAACTGATTTACTGTACTGGCACCTTGTATTCCATCATTCTATAATCCTGTACTGCTTAGAAATCCCTTATTAGTGCTCATTAGGTTGAATGACGGTAACAGAAACATCATAAGTATACGACATACTAAGACGCAGTCATGCAAGGAAAGGAATAAAGGCCGTCTGTCTTAAGAAATCAAAATTGAATTAAGTCTTCTGACAGAGTGCATTAAAAGCAGGTTTCATCATTGATCAAAAGATCCAAATTTATGTCTCCTTATGAATCAATTTTTTTTAGCTAAAAGCTTGTTAGTTCTGCTTGATATGGTACAGGTCAGCTGTACATCTGCCCCAATTACTTGAGTCAGCAGTTTCTAAGCTGTCATTTGTGCAGTTTAAATCAAAGGAATTAGCAAAACACACACACAAACACACACACAATTTAAAGCAAAGACAATGCGGAGGAAAAAATAGCAACAAAACAATTCACACAAACACTAAAGGTGCGGCCTGGATGCCAAATACACACAATACACAGGTGTTTGTATCTGATATTTTAATCTATTCATTGACCTATCAAATGTACATCAATAGCTGTCTACCTTTAAGATAAATCTGGAAATATCAGAGCGTGTTCAAGTGTATGGTTGGATATAATATCTAAACCTCTCTTACCCACTCAAACCATCCCACAAAGCAGCTGTTTAATATCAGAAGCTGGTGTGGTATGAAAATCCCAAGCACAAGGGTCGTATTAAAACTGAATATTGCGTATCCACGTTTCTTAGGCATGAGGCACACGACCATGAGCGTGTTGAGTGAAGAGCATTTAACAAGCAAGAGCCAATGCGATGGGAACAGGTCAAGAACATGACCTTTGTGGCAGGGTTGCGCTGAGTGTTCCCTAGCTACAAGCCAGCTGTAACCCTCCTCTCCCCAAGGACAGGTCCATCATTCCCAGCACGTCCACTGGAAACTAAAATAAATGCAGCAACATCCCACTGCACAGCTGGTTTAACGCTAGGAGTCTTTTTGAACTGAAGTTTGGGTGCTAATTAAAACAAATGCAGGAAAAACTACATTCCAAATGTTAATTAAACATCTTTCTTACAAAGCCACAAAAATTTCTCTAAACCCGTTCAGCTCTGAAACCTCTTTGTTATTTTATTGCCTTCAGCTAGAACAGTTCAAAGCCTCTGGGTTCAGGAAGTCACAAAGACACTTGATCTATAACACCAGTGGTTAGGTTAGCCATGTATAACAGTCTACTAGTCACGTATGAGGCTCCTGCTCAGTATTAGTCACTGGTTTGAACAGGGCCCACAATAAAGAGAGAGAGACAGATGGAATATTCCACCTAAGTGCAAATTGTTCATATTAAGGTGATCTACCTGAGCCAATAGGATGCCACCAAAACAAACGTGTAAAGAGTTGGCAACAATTGAATTCAAGCAGTCACGTACATCACGACTCTGGCTTTACAGGTTTCTAATAAGATGCCACATGTTTGTATTACATACAAAACATGCAATTACATATTAACAGCTAATAGTTACAGTTTACAGTTAAATACTTTCACTAGGATAGTTAAATACTTTAATTTTTATATGCAAAGGATGTAATAATATATATATAGTTATAGTTTATAAAAGAAAGACTTGACTAGACAGAAAGAAAGACAGAAAGAAAGAAAAAAAGAAAACTAACTGGCTACAGATGGATTGATGTGGGCACGTACACCACGACTCTCTGGCTGTGTCTGAATACCTACTGTCTACCAAGACATCATTTCTGGCCATCCTATGCGTGCCTAAATTGCTGTCTAGTTAGGGTAGATCCTTGGGCTTTAAAGACAAAATTGTCTACCTATCAAAATTGTAAGTTGAGACAGTCAAAAAACTGGTATCTGTGGCGCTTAAAATTGCTGTCTACGTAGGCAGCTCACTAGGCTTTTGAGACGCCACCTATTTTAAACAAACGAGTTCCCGGCAGCGGCTGACGAAAACCACCATCACCAGGCGCTCTTTGTGAAACTTTTAACACCCTGATGTGAGCTCATCTCGGTTCAGTTATCCATGTGACAGCCCTCAACATTAGTTACGGGTTTGATTTGGTTGTTACTCAACTAGTTGGTCAACTTTCTGCAGTTTGAGATGAGGGCTCGTGAAGCTATGCGGCTAATCTTCTCCCCTGACTGACACAGTGAAAACCATTTATCCACACACATAAATATACAGCAAAAACGGTATATTTTCCAGGTTATTGCATTGTAAGTCTTAACTTTATCTGTTTTGTGTCTATTTTTGTATTTTGACTGTAAATAATAAGTTTTTTTTAGTTACCTTTCCGCCCTCCATCGTGCTCTGTCAAAAATTTCGATGACGTCTCGGAGTGCGTGAACTCGGGTAAAACTTCGTTTTTCCTCGGTTTTCTTCGGCGTAAAACTTACAAATAAAACTCGCAATAAAAAATAAATAAGTAATAAATAAATAAATACACCTTTACGCCAAGTAAGGTATAGCTTTAGGCAGAGACTAAGAGCAAACGCCGTAGATGTCTTTCACGAGCTCATTCTGACAGCTAAGATAACTTTCTGTTTAATTTCGTTTATTTCTCGTTTCTTCTATCGTATCTGCGCTGTTTTGCAGTTATCAGCTCCTGCCGGTAGGACTGAGACGCTCTCTGGGGTCGCCGGGTTAATATTTATGACGCAACAAAATCGGGAGTGAAGTGGGCTGGACTGAGCTCTGCTCTGTGATTGGCTGATCGCGAGTGACGTCATGTAGAGTATAATGAATGCTTAAGAGCATGCCAGCTTGCAAACACACACATGAAGACTGTATGAAGACTGAGTTACTGTATTATTAATAAGAATAACCATGGCAAAGGTCTTTGACAAGGCAGTGATTAGTTAGCATGAGTTTGAAGAGTCATTTCAGTTTTTAACTACTGTTATTCATAAGGGACTCTTTTTAATAGGTTCAGTTGTCAGAGGTTGTAAGATGGTATGTGAAAAGTTCATGGTACAGTATTATATATGAAAAGACATACAAAGACATACAAAATCTAGCCAGAAAGGACACGTGTCCAGGTAACTACATGCTGGACTACCCTAAACTGCACTACACTGTCTGTGCCAAGTCCATTTAAAACTCAAGATGCTAAATTTGTAGTCACATTAAACCAGTGTGTGGAGAGAAACTAGACATGCAATTGTGTCTCAACAGACGATTCACAGTGCATTGTGGGAAAACGTGAGCTGTGATTGGGTAATACTTACCAACTCAATACAACGGGTTTTGTGGGAATTAGTGGAAGTAAAACAATCAATCTGCAAAAACCAGGAAACAAATGCAGGAATCAAAGCCATGCACAAATAAGAAAATACTGACAGGTAAAAAGTGCACATCTTTTGTTTCATTGTTAAAATCTTTTGATATTCTAAGAAAAACAAAAACAGACATTTCTGAACAATCAGTGATGGATGTTCAAAACTGGGGACATTGTGACATTAAAAAAAGAAAATAAAAAATAAACATGCCGGTTCCAGGATGTTCGTCAAACTGAAAACTTCGTAAGAGTATAAACCCAGCTAACAGGGAACATTCTCAGAATGTGGCTAACATTCTCTCAAAGTTCTTTCTAAGTTATCAAGTAATGTTCTTGCAGTAATATTGGTAGAACTTTTTTAACGTTATATATCATATCAAAAACATTCTTAAGTTAATGTTCTTAAGTTGTCAGTGGAATGTTTTAAAAATGTTACACAATTAAAAAAAATCTTATAACCAAAAAATAACTTTAATACAACAACTAAAAAACTGGATACTTTGAACATTACTAGAGCATTTAAAATAACAGTTTTAATGTTTGTGTTACTTAATGGAAACGTTAGGGAAGCATTCTTACAACCTACAACTGTTAGCTGGGATGTGTCAATCAAGCATTTAAACAATGTGGCAGCAAAACTAATCATGATAATAGACATTAAATTAAACCTTTTGAACGTCTCTCTGTACAACAAAAGGATCATATTGAATATGTTGCTGAACTGGAATATTTTGTTATTACACAATCACTGCTTACAAAACTACATTTGATGACATAAATAAAGTGACATCACATAGTACTCTAACAATTACCTGCACTGGTTTTGCCAGAAATTCTTAAACATTAAATTTGATCCAGTATTGTGTTTTTTTATTTAAGAATATAGCCATACGTGTTACAGGTTTTGATATTTAGAACAATAGAAGCAAACGTGATTTTAAAACATGGTTTCTGGTCACATGTAGTTTGAATGGCACAATGACACCTAATATAGTCAAAATCAGCGACATTTTTAGAAACAAAGTTTTGTCTTCGTCATTTCTGATTGGTTCTAAAATCCTTGGATTTCCCTTTGGAAGCAGCAGGCTGTGGGGTTGGCCTCATTCATAAATACAACCTCGTCAATCTGTCTGAGACAAAACAAGTTGTCGTGCTTTTCTTTGGCAGCGGCTATGAACTCCTGCATGTAAGGGCCTAACAAATGTGTGCTTTTGTTTGTTTATGTGCCAAGTTAGCATCCGCACTCATTCCATAATGCGTATCAACCACACAAACCAGCAACCATTTGCATTAAATGCTTCATTCGACGCAGGAAACCCTGGTCAAGAGTAAGCAATGAATTCCTGGGAATCCTAATGCCTTAAGTATGTTTACCTATTGAGTAAATAATAACTCTTAATTTTACATCTATTTTCCCTTATATTTCATTCTGCTTGTCAAACAAGAAAATGGCAACTGTAGACACTGAAATATCATACTGTTTGTAATATATAATGCTGCTTGTATGATAAAACTATTTTTATTCTAGTGTGGTATGTTGGCTATGGCTCAAGTATATCCATATTTTTTATGCTGTGTCATTGACCCTCATAAAAATTATAAGTACGATTACTTCACTTAGAAAAGCTTCACAAATTGAGTTCTCATTAATATCCATAGCAAAAAGATGTAGGACAGGTTGTGCACAAAAGTCTATTCACCTCAGTTTATTCAGATCCCAGGACACAAGGGGTTTCATTGACCTGAAAGTTGTGAAAATTGACCCGCATCTTTGCATCTGGAAACTGGACAAAATACATCTTACAACATCAAGCTACAACAGATAAATAATCACACCCGTATCTTAGTGGGTGGTTTTCCTTCAACTGTGCTAGAATACACAGTGGCGGGACCCCCCTGGGCTTAAAGTCCGGCCTGAGTTTAAGTCTTCTAAACAACATGAAAAGCACAATGAGGTTTTATTATGAAACAATGTCTAAAGGTCTTTCCCAAAACTCCTTGAGTTGGTGGTTGAGTACTGTAACATAAAATAATGCATTAAAATAAAACGGATCTTCTCACATCAACACAAAACTTAAAAAGGTACAGTTTGTGGCCCACAAACTACAAGTGATAATATGAAAGTCATTGTGATTTGCTCTTAATAAGAGAGATTATGCAACAGAAATCCACACAAAAACACAGGATGATGGATTCATACTATGCAAGACCTCGTCAGCTGACCTTTTACCTCCAAGCCACATCACTTCTTCAGAAAAGCAAACACACAGTTTAGTTAGCAATCTGGTGTTAGTAAGTAAAAAGAGCGTCTGGTAGGTGTTAAGAGCAAAGTGCTAAAACTGCTCAACACTTCAGCTCAAACTCTAAGATCAATTCTGTCAAAAACACTCAATAAACCCCCTACACTCTGATTTATTTAGTTATTTAGTTTTAAGAGCTGGAGTTTTACCTTTATTGCAACTGATTTCCAGTTTTAGGAGTTTAATGCTCTTTTGCTGTAAGCTTTTGGATGATAAAAAACTTAAGCAAAGTTAGGAAAAAAGATAGTTATGTTAGGTATGTATGTTAGTTTTGGAATTAGTGCTCTTCTTAAATCTGATATGGACATATAGACTAAACTCCTAACTGGATTTGAGCAGCAACCATATTTAGAACCCAAAAACAACGTTCTGTGGCGCAGGCCAAAGGGCACTACAGCTGAATTAGTTTTGGCATGATGCCATTCTGCTTTAGCGAGACAAATTAGGGCCCTCAGGGCCAAAGAATGACCCCTCATCCATATTTTTAGATGTCTAAGCTGTGGCCAAATCAGCTGGCATCCCTGGACACTTTCCCCAGGCCCAGATAAAAGTCCGGTCACTGTGTCTTTGTGTCATTTAAGCCAGTGGGAGACAATCCAACCACAGCCCAGCCTAACTCATGCTTGGGATAGCTCATATACTTCAATCAAAGCCTCACTCCATCTATGACATTTCAGCAACGTGTTTGACAAGGCAATGGTTTTTCTTAGCTGTGAAATCTAATACACTGGTCGGAGAACCGGCGAGCCTGCTACAAGACCCAATGGCTTTTCTGCCAGTTTTGCCAAGCCCTTCAAATGCTGAGTCACGGCCCCTATTTAGGCCAATGGGAGACGTTCCAACATGTCTCATGGGTTTGTTTAAACAAGCACTGCTGGGCATTGTTTAATCCTGAACGATAGCAGATTTATTAAAGACTTAGGCAATCAGTGCCTTTTTTAAAATAAATTGAATCAAATATCCTAATGATTTTACCTTAATCAGGTATTAGTCTACACACACCATAGTCACAGTACACACAAGTATACAAATATATATGCACTGTTTACCTAAAATGACGTAGCAACAATGTTTTTAATGGCTGGCGTCATTTCCAATAGAATCAGCATGACTTAAAATGCTAAAATGTTTAATTCAGGTACATTTACATAGTTTGTAAGGTCTTTTTTAGACTTTATATTGGTCTCTAGAAAACTTTTAAACCCATCTCAGCTCTAGTGTCAAACAAAAAACAAATTTCTATGCAGTTTTAGAAGCAGAAAATACATAGATATCAAAAAATTACATTTGTGCTCTGACGAAACAAACAGTTAACTTGTTTATTATTAGTTAACTAGAATTTTCATACGGGTCATAGAGGTCGATGTTACATCTCTAAGCTGATTGTACTTGTTTTCACAAGATAAATAGAGGATTTAGAATCAGCATTTACTTGAAATGTGCTAAGTGGTGAATTATATAATTAGATTAGCATGATGGAATTTCAGCAGTGTTAGAGACATCGTTTTAACAAAGTACTATTTGTGTCAGGATTTTTGGTTCATGCATTTATGTTGCTGTTAGTTTCTGTGTAATATTTAAAGGTTCTAATGTAGCAAGATCGTTATATAATCATGCTTTAAACGAGGCAAATCATAGTTAATCAAAATCACGTTGGCAGCAGTGCTTGGCTTTGGCCTGAACTGTCCATTGCCTATAGAATCAGACACAGTCAGTTTTGTTTAGTCAGTGTGTGTTGAACTTTGTTCTGGATAGACAGAAAATTATCTCCACAAAATCATTAAATATCAGTTTCTCTCAAAGGCTTGTAGTCAACTGTTTGTAATGTAAATGTTGCACAATCTCTGCCATTCTTAAAACTGACATCCCATAAATTGCTTTTCCAAACCAAATATACTTCAATTTTGTGCTTCGAAAGTTTAACCCAGCCCTGTCTGTCAAGTTTCGACAACGGACAACCTAATATCAACACATCTCTACTTTGTTTCAACCACTCACAAAGCTATATTATAAAAATAAACTTTGATATGTCATTTGATAATCATACCACTATTTGTTTCAATGTGTCCTTGTGTTTTTGACTTTGAAGACACAAAAACACTCATCACAAAGCCAAAATAATATCAGATGTTACTCTTAGAAGCTAGCTGCCACCTGTTTATTATGTGAATGAAAATGAAAGCTGTGCTAAACACTGACATAACATGAACTGCTTCAGACAGTCACAGTTCCCTATTCAGATTCACTTTAGATTTGTGCTATAACATCTGGTAGCTAAAGTGGAATTCACTGGCTCGGCTCCGTGTTACAAAACTGATGCTGTAGATTCTGATTGGTCCATACAATACCTGCTCCTCAATCAGAACCAATCAAAATGTCCCTGTGGTTTCTAACAAGGTGGGGCCTTTTTTAAACTATAAGTTTTGTAATGGTTGTACACAGCTACCATCAATGCAACGTTTTTCTCAAAAGTCTCTTCCATGCCAGCAGCCACAGGACTTTATGTTATCAATAAAACACTGTCTGCATGCAGAAGACACAATAACACAATAAGACTTTCTTCTGATGACAATGACTCACTATTTAAACTGTTATCTACAGGTAATTGTCTAGCTGGTTCAATATTGACAACCGTGCACCTTTACACGTGTGCAATTTATGTCCTCACTGTAGGTGACTTCTTTACCAAACTAATGTTTAAGGAATGTCATCTTTATGACAGGATAACCAGTGTGCAATACTAGTTTCAGGGGACACACCAATAGAGACACTGGGTAAGGTATGCACATGTTTTGTAATACGTGTTACTGGGCTGCAGTGAGCAAGAGGAAGCAGTTTATGAAGTCTGCAAGGTGACTCTTAGACAGTCAACAGGTACAAGACCCCCACTGGATGGAGAATACTGCCACAGTCCTAATCTAGTTTCAGAGTGCTAAACAGAATCAGTTGACATCTGTGACAGTTGTCATTCAGTAAGCCATCGTGAGCTTGTTTGTTCTGTTTAGCTCAGTGTAAACAGCTACCTAGCAACAGTGGAACTATTGAGGAAATACTTCATTGATAGATGTCTGGAGCGACAACAGGACCTGAATTGTAGCTGGCAGAAAGAAACTAAATAAAACTAGGTCATGGGTGAGCATGAGTAACTATTTATCAAATGACTGCAATATCTATACTATTAAAGGAGTTTGTGCCTCTGGGCTTTACTACAAGTATCTAGCATTGTCAGTTACTGAGGTAATTGTATCTAAAGACCTCAGCTCCTATATCATACCTATTTTCACAAGCAGTGCTACTGATGACATGACTGAGTACCATGACAGAGCGTCTTCACTTCATTGGATACTGATGTCAACAAGAACAAGAGCTAATAGCTTAACAGCTAGTATTCAATGGACCAACAAACTCTGAATTCACACACAACACTTAAATTAGCAGCAAGATTCACTTGAGCATCTACATTCATTGGAATCTTTATCTGTGGGTTCTCCATTCTAGATTCTTTCTTATGAAACACAAATCTCCAGGTGCCCACTGTTCAATGTTCTTCAATCCCTCAGACCGAGGCCTGAGGTTTATAAGCAAAGTTTAATCTCACAGTCATTAAAGAAGAGACACTGGAAGGGAGGACAGTCAGAAATATAGGGGTCTTTTATACATTTTCCCAGGATTCCTTTACTATGGACACCCATTTGGTTGGCTTTGTGCCATTTTTCTTGGCTCCAACTTGAATATAAAGGGTCCTGTAAACATGTTTTTGCTTTCTCGTTGATGCTTCAGAAATAACTTCATGGAGCATGATAAGAATTTCCATGGATTCTTTCTAACTCCCTGAAATGACAATAAAGGGACTGGGTAGTGTGAGACATAAAAAGTCGTAAAAAAAGTCGCTAAAGAAATCCATCGCACCTGACATTAAGTAGGTAAATGCTGGAATGTAAAAAAGGTTGCCATGGTTACAGCATAATAAATCTATTGGCTGGCGGAATTGTAAACAGCTTTTATAGTATCTGACTTTAGATACATGATAATATATAGACACTAACCAACTAACTCAGCATGGCATACAAATAAGCTTGGGAACAGGGTTAACTCTACCACGTTAGGTGTATAGTAGGACTACTCCTTTATCTAACAACTAAAATAATGAAAACTGGTCATTAGCTATCATTAACTAATAGATTAAAATCATTAACTAATAAATTGCAAATACAAAGGCCCCAAATATAGCTTAACTTTGTAAAACATCTGGCATAAAAAAAGTAAAAAAGTCATTGCATTAGATAACAAGTAATCAAACCAAGTGGCATTTGTTTTAAAGACAGAAAACATGAGCATACATTTACATTTATTAATTTGGCAGACGCTTTCATCCAAAGCGACTCACATTCAAGACATACATTTGATCAGTACTTGTGTTCCCTGGGAATCAAACCCACAACCTTTGCTTTGCTAACACAATGCCACCAGCTGAGCTATAGGAACACACATTAAAAGCAAACAATAATAAAGCTGTTTATAAGATTACAGATATCCAGTAACCACGTTCAATAACTGATTTTTCTTTTTTTTAACTCAAAAAAAGTTTTGAATTGCAGTTTTAACAATTATTAAAGTACAGAAAGAGCAAAACTGATATCAGACGGGTGCGTGGAGGCCGACCACTGAAGGCAGTCATGCGGACGCCATTCCCTCCGGCTTTCATTATGTCCAATTAAGCATCTGCCACTCCAGCTATTCTTTGCCACTGGGCACAATATAAAAACAAGCTGTCGGTCGGTATTAACCTAAAGCGTGTGTGTTTAAACCACTGGAGCTTTAGAGTGTCACGGCTCGGTTTATAGAAAACACTCAACGGTCAGAACAACCTGTTCATCGAAACAGACTAAACACATTTAAAAAGATCTATTTGCAACTAAGAGCTGCCATTAGATTGATCAAGAGTCTAAATTCTGCGAATTTAGTCTATGTATTTCGCCCAGCTGTTGAGGGTACATTCAATATGGTGGCCCAAGTTCTAATTGACTATTTGGATTTTTGGACTTGGTCCTAATGGACTTTTCATCGAAGCAGTTTGACAGATCTAAAATCTACTGCAGCGTTATTTAAAAGTCAGCTGAGCGCACTTTAGACAGGCCGTGGATAAATGGTGAGCATTTATCAGCTTTCATTATGAACACATTAGCATTCCCAGTGGTTAACAAAACTTTTTGTGACATGTTTGAAAAACATTGCTGAAATGCAAGTCAAGTTTGTGACCTTATAGAGCAGTCTGTGATTTTCATACATTATGATTTGAGTCATCGAGTGTCATAGCTTTTGTGTGGGAAGTTAGTTTTTCAGTAGAACCGGGTTTGAATATGAGTGATTGTTTGTGTTTGTGATCTGGATCAGACTGGTTTAGTATTACAACCACATGAGGATGAGGTGTAGTGTTTGTGTGCTATCACGTACACACCTTGCTTTCTCTCTCTTTCTCTCTCGCTCTCTCTCTCTCGCTCTCCTTCTGTTACAGCCATTATAACTTACACCATCTTTTGTCTCCACATTCCACAATATAATTTATATTTAATGTAATTTTTTTCTTTATTTTACTAGTGGTACTTGCTATGTAAATTGCTTCTATTACTAAAAACTGACCAGCAAAGATCACCTTAGCAACACCCTGATATTGTGGCAACAGCTTTAGCATGGTCAAGCAAACTCACATGTTCTTAAGGACTGCACACACACACTGGACCAATTTATGTTTCTTTTGAGTTTAAAGATATTTTAATCTAAAGACTTATACTTTGGACTCATGACTTAGACTTGAATTGCCTGTATGTAAAATTCTTAAATTGTCACATATCCTTAAGAACAAATAAAGTTATTACTGCATACAAATACATACAGCTACAGGCTAAAAAGACCTTAGCAACTGCATAGCAACCATCCACAACACCTTAGCATCGTGTCTGTGTGACACAGACAAGCACCAGAAACATACAGCAGTGTTGTTATTTACTACCAATATTAGCAAACGAAACTTTCGCTACTGAAATTGAAAACCACTGTTTTTTTTATACTCACACAAAAACAAACAGTCTTTCTTTCTGACTAAACCTAATCCCCACAATTAGGGAAGTAAATGCTCTCTTGTTGACGCGCGCGCTGAAGGCCAAACCCCCTAGAATGTGTTCGTGCCTGCTAGCATGCACGCTGCCTCACAGACGCCATCTGATGACACGTCCCTGCCTCTGCCATCTCTCCTCTATTTGTTTAAGCTGGAATTTGAATGAGACAGCAGCCTCGTCTCTGATGCGCTCACCGCAGCCCGTTATTATAGCTGATCCCGCTGCGGAGCTTCTTTCAGAGGGATGGAAAAAGTTAATAAGCCCCTAACCGCCCAGCTTCATTCAAACTCAGCTGCATGGAAAAGTAGCATCGTAGCTGCATTAGCCATCGAGCGGATTGTTGACCCCTCTTGCACTTGTTTGCTGTAATGGCTTTAGTTTCTGGAAATGAAAATCAGCTTTGTTTCCGCTGTTACGGTAACTAAATGTCCAGGTTCCATTAACACGCTTTCACATGTACAAACACATGCAGTATTACTTAACACTACAGCATATCTGCATTAGATAATCCTTGATTTTCATACATAAATATAGTGGGAATTTCTGCATCAATGGTTTAAAAATATTAAATATCCTCAACTAGGGTCCTTTAACAAAAACACACACACACACACAAACACACACCTCAAAATAGTTGGGAAACAAATTTTCTTGTGCACCTAACATTACTGCAAAGTGCATTAATGACACTGCTTTACTGACCATCTCTATTTTTTTTTTTTTATCTATGTTGCCTGTGTGAGAGTGATGCCACAAATTCACTCTTCCGGTAAAAGAGGACAGAATTTTTGGTGTTCCCTGACAACACAAACTTAAAAATCAGACTTGGAGCTCTTTGCAACCCTTCAAAACTCTAAATGGCCTATTAAAACAGTCCATTAAAAGCTTTGACAGCAATGAGACAGTGTTTAGTGTTTGATCATTGGCTCTTGCAGGATCTTGGAGAGTGTGAATGCTTTACTATATTTGTTCTTTTCCACACTAACACACTAAGAAAATCTGACACTGCATATCCAAGCCAGACAGTTCATTTTAAAACTGGATCATCATTGGACGGTTCATATTACACACTTTCAATCACCCGCAGGTACTTCTCGCTCTCTGGGTAGTTGGCACAGTGGCATCTTTGTTTAATGGGTAAACTAGTGCCAGTTCTTCAGTGTGGAGTGAGTGGCTCCACTGGTATAGCAGGAAGTCTCTTACTCTCTCTGTTTTCTACACCAGCAGGCCCTTTATTTATTTTCTATTTAAACCACCAACTTGTGGTTAAACACACCATGTGGATTCTTTAATGGCACTAACATGGTGTACAGTAAAGAGTTCACACTTAACACTTAAATTTATAGTTTTCCTGGACTTATATTCTTACGATGTCACATACACGTGAATATTACCAAACCCCACGTGGACGCAGTCGGCATGAAAAGATGAAGGTTCTTTTGATGCTTTGTAATGCCCGTCGCAGGGAAACTGGAACGGTTTGTTCATTTCAGACTAAATATCCTGAACTGCACTAGTCATGAGTCAGTCGTGTATCTAGATAGATAAACAAGTAACAATATGAGAAAAGAACTGAGGCTTTCTGTATAAATATACAACCTCTAACTGAGGCTTTGTGTAAATATACAACCTCGGTGACAATCCAAATCAAAACACCGGCTAGGCTGCTTTTGAGGGTTTCTGACGTTCTTGTAATACTGAGAATAGAAAGAATAAGGATAGTTAAGGCTGCAACCCATTACTTTTTTGTAAGTGCATGACAGATCAGTATTAAACACAATCTCCTCACCTTACCCCGATTCACACTGGGAAGCTTATAATGATTTATAACTGAGCTGTCGGGTCAGATTTCCCAGAAAATTTCAGTTTGGCTTTGACATACCAACCTGCCATTTTATGTTTCAAACAAAGATGGCAATAGACAGGCAAAAGATTGCTATCTTTAATGCAAGTCAAATTCAAAGACATTAAGCAGAGGGTTCCTAAAACATTTGATTTATTTAAGCAATGTGGAACTGTGTGACTATATTCCCAATATAGCACAGCCTTCAGTGCCTAAACTGCTTTTATAAAGCAGATAACACGTAAATGAAATATTAACAATACAAATGTTTATTAAAATGACTCAATCATTTCTAAAGAAGATATTGTTCCTAACATGTCAACGGTAACAAAACGTTACTATGCAACGCAATAACAATCAGCTATTGTTTAATTATGCTAAATTATTTGATTACAGAATGCTAGCGGTAGCATAACTCAAACTTTTATTCTTCCTTAAGTAAAAGTTTTGTAAATATGTTTATTTTTGTATAGAAATACTGTATCTGGACAAGCTGGCGTTTGACTAACATTAATCAGTATAAAAAGTTTGTATCAGGAGCCTTATTTGAAAGAAAAGTTTGTTGGCTGCAAGATCAAATTATTTAGCATTTTTTACATTTTGTGCATCAAAGTGACAGCTTCTGTAATGATATTTAAAAAAATTAATCTAAGTTCCTTTTTATTTTAAAACAAGTAATGTTTTTTCATCACTTTTAAATTCTGACCTGCTGCCCTGAGATATAATTCAAAACGCATTTCATGTGTTTATGAAAATCATAAATACACATATATTTGCATAACATCTTGCTGTTTTATTTTACATTATCTCTCTACTAACTCAGACAACATTTTCCAGGAAGTGGTTAAGATATTGACGTTAGATGAAAAGAACGAGAACCTTTTTCTCAGTTTGTGGCTTAGAGTGACGTTTTGGAAAATGACTTTGCATGTGCTCATTGGCAGAAACACACATGATTAAATGAATAATAAAGAAATAGAAGATGACTGATATTTTTGTATTTTACCTTTTCCATTGTTTCTGTTTTATTATTATTTTACATATTATTATTTGCATATTATTTTGGAAAAGTCTCAACTGCAGAACCACTGTAACAGCTTACAAAAAAAATCAACTTAAACAATTGCTTAACACTTCAGTAACTTTAAGGTTTCATGGTGAGTATATGATGGACATGAAAAGAATCTGTGAACGCCCCCTTGTGGACGAATACTGTTTTCATATTACATTAAAATAATGTCAAACTGACATTACCAGCAAAATCGGACCCGACAGCTCAAATATTAAAAATATAAATCATTATTATAAACGTACCATTGTGAGTCAGGGTAAGATTAGGTGATGGTTTTGAACACTGATCTTTTATGTACTTGCTCAATAACTGTTTATGTTTATTTCAGCCAAAAAAGTTACAGAGTGCAATTTTCACTGCAAAAAGTTAAGAAAAGTTTCTTTTCAGCTTTTGCTTCTTAGTGTTTTAACCACAACATTGTGATTTAGTGGCGTTCGGATATTTGCTCAAACTTTCACATCCTCACGAATGAATCTTGCTTTCATTGCATGCACACACCATTCATACAGTATTGGCCTACATTTAGGTCACCATTTGTGATCCTGTCCTCATATAACCTCATATAACCTCAATTGTCCCTGTAACACTCCTGGAATTTCACAACCTGTCCTGCCAGGTCTTCACACTGACCAGCAATGCCACAACCAAACCACAAGTTCAACCGCCAGCAGAGGAGAAGTTAACCAGATGCTGCCAGGTTACCACCCATCACTAACCCATCACACCAGAAAGACAACTGACTGAAGATCATGCAGATCATTAAATACAGGAATGGCATTAACAAAAATGAGTTTAATTTCTCAGTGTAAATTGGTTTATCAGTGAACAAACACGCATATTGTATATACTATATAGAATATGGACTTAGCAAATAAAGGAGGGGTTTAGAACTTAAGAAGGTATAATATTTAAAAAAAAAACATATAAGTTTATCAAAAGGTAAGAGGGGTACTAAACCACACACACTCACTTTTGAGACCCTGCAATTTGCCATGACTGGTTTCAATTCAATATTATAAACGTTTGAATTTAATAAACGGGTCAATGTGTATTACCACATTAACTTTAATGTAAAGCACTCAAGGTACAAACATACACTCACAAGGTGTGAAAGTCAACAACAAAATGCCTGTATACAGTCAGGTAAACTGTAACAAAACAGAGAAACAAATATCTCATTTAGAAAAAAACTATATTTTTATTTCTTATAGCAGTAATAAATCAACACTTTTGCAACGTCACAGTGTACGTCACAAACTGAGGTGGTGACCAAAAAAGGGCGCGAAGCATAAAACACATAATAACAGTATATAAAGTTATCAGCTGTAGTTTAACTACGGTCTAGTTATGTCAGACTAACTGTTAACTAAGTGCAGTTATCGTTGTGACACGTTTTACTCTCCAAAAGTAATACAAACATTTACCCAACTTACCCAAGCGGATGCAGTCACCTGCGCTGAATTTGTCATAAATGTGTCACATGAAGAGGGGAAAAAGTCTCATATTTCATAGTCATGAGATCAATATGTATTTGTTAAAAAATAACCAAAATGCAAAATATGGTTTAACGACAGGTACAGTTTAATATTACTCGCCGCTGGCAGGTGTATGCAGGTGTTTATCATCGCTACCGCTGCCATCGCGTAGTGCGCATGCGCTCTGATGTTCTTCAGCTTTATTTATATTGGTCTATTAGGACTCGACTTTGGCAGGTGTGGCAAAACTTTCAGGTTGGATTTCTTATATAAGCTACAAGTTTTCTTTCGTATTAAAATTCGCGCAATGTGTCTCAACCAGGTAAGCGTATGTATTTGGCTATTAGTATTACGCTATTCGGATATGTCACATACGGACAGGACGAAAGAACAGGGTGTCAGGTCATTTTTCCCACTCAGAAAGTGTGAGTTTACCACATTGCGAAATCTTTAGGGATTGTTTTTAGGAAAAAATCATGAATCTGTTGGCTACAATGAATGCTGTCTTTCACCAAACACAGCAACACTTCATTGACGTTCTGCCGCCACGTTACTGCGCATGCGCATTCTTTACCCTTTATGCTCTATGAAGGACTAATTTTTGGGAAATCACTTTTAACCAGTGTATTTATTGCAATAATGTATAGTTTCAGTCAATTTACTGAGAATAATCTTAAGATTTGAAATGTAAATATATATATATGACCAGTAGATGGCAGTCATAAAACGTGACGCATATTCTTACAATGACCTACTTTTGATATCGTAGTCCAGACAAACCAGTTTCATTCAACATAAGGGAAAATAGTAATTAAAAAAAGCCAAGCTCTGTTCTAAATAACTGTTACTTCCTTATATTTTTGTGAGTGGCAGATCGTTTTAATAGCTACAAACTATGGTAATACATTCCTATATTTCTATGTCCTTACATTCCTATTTCCTCTGATGTTAAATGAGGAAATGAGGTACTGATTTGTTAGGAAGATGTTAGACCGGTTTGTGCAACGATTTAACCATAACAATAAAAAACAATTATTTAAAGTTGCAGTCTGTATTCCTCTACCCAGATCTCTGTTTGAACATAAAATTGCAGGTCACTTTACATACTTTTCATAATGTACGTTGAAGTCAGATGAAGCCAAACTGACATATATAAAATGTATATATAATCATATATACATTATCTAGATTTCCCTAATTAAATCCCATTATGCCGCACGCAAGGTCATCAGTTCCCTAAAGAGACACTCAGGGGACATCACAGTTACCATCGCAGGTATTTCTCTGTGCTAGAGCTGTAACAGCAGGAGTACAGCAGCACAGAGGGGATTCCACATAAATATTTAATCTTCCCGCCCCTGAATTATACATACTGTATTACACACCCACATAATATCATGCTCATGTCAATTTGGAGGTCCATTGCTCTACTGGGTAAAGGCTATGAAATCCACCTATCAGGTGACATGTGATACAGCTGCAGATGCCCCTGGTTTTCCACAGCGGGACTTATGGGAATTACTGTTTTACTGGAAAACAGGTTAGAAGCCAATGGCTTACCGTGTCTGGAAATGGAGTATCAAGGGAGCTTTTGGGGGCCAAATAATTAAATACTGGTCAAACTAGATTAGTTATATTGCAGATTAATTATTTAGAATAATTATAATGATAAATGCAGGTTTTCTGAATGTTTGACATTTAATGTTAGATAGACAGATGAGTTTTAGTCCCACCTGAGAAATAAAATTGATAATATGATTGATAACATTATTTGCTTCTAGAAATTGGCCTACACAGTTATGCTGCCTAATAGCTATGTATTGGTTCTGGTGCTTTTAGTGCAAGGTAAAAAAACACACATGGAAAACTCTTTGTGTTAGCTACAATCCATTTAATTTTACATATGATAAATCGCTATTTTTGGTAAATCTTCTATGGCCTTAGCTAAATACTTCACTACCCAGTTTAGCTAGACATGTTACATGTTTAGAATCAGATTTGAGTGTGTTTGCCTGAGCAAGAATTTCAGAATGTTGCAATTGGTTGCCAGGCATTGCTGGGGTTGCTAATGTGTGATTTTACTTTGTTGCTATGTGGTTGCAGGAGTCCCCTTGTTATTGTTACATTGCTGGGTGTTGGCTTAAAGTTTTAGGTTGTAAAAAATGTTTCCCTAACATTTCCATTAAGTAACAAAAGTGCTAAAATTTTATTTTGTATGTTCTAGTAACGGTCAACATGTCTGTAAAGTTTTTAAAACATTCTGAATACATTTTTTGATATACTGATATAACATTAAAAACGTTTTGCTAATGTTACGACAAGACCATTTTTAATAACTTTGATAACGTTTAGAGAATGTTAGCCTTATAGCTGGGTTACTGGACCAAATCAAAATATCTTGTTCTGGTGTCTAAATAAAATGTTCTGGTGCCTTGATGCTTCAGAAAGCACCAGTAGGAAGAAAAAAAACATAAGCATATCTATGTACATAATGAATGAACATTGTCTATTTCCCATTAATAAACAATTGGACATGCATGCACAAACACATGGACTACATTTATGCCAGTGTCTACCACCTCCCCCTGTGATGAACAACAAACACATGACCACCGACAAGGGCAATCACCCTCTAGACCAATCAACACCCTCAACATTAGCCTTTCAACCAATCAGCTTAACCCCAGAGCCCTCTACACTGTGTTTTACTGTGATCTCCATGCCCCATCATTTGAATATATTTGCATATATTGAAACCCCATGAAACCTGTCATGCACTTTTACCAGGATGTAGAGGGTTTTAGCATGGCCTTTATATCAAATATTTTACATTATTGTGCATAACAAGGGACTGAATAACATTTAAATTACGCTTTCCCAGTCCAATCTTTCAGTGCATTTATGGTATACATTTTATCAGTGTGTGTGTGTGTGTGTACAATATACGTATTTACATTTGTTAGACTTGCATAGCCGTTCACCAAACATGACACATTGTGCAATATGACATATTTATTGCAAAATATCATTGCATTGCTCAAATTGTGAGCAAGCAAAATCAACTTTCCCAACATGCATTTCAAGCAGGGCACCACGAAATCCCACACAGGAATTAAAGCCCTTTGTGTTGCCATGGTGCTGGTAGAATGACAGAACAAGAAGCAGGGGAGGGATTTAGGAAGGGAGGGGGAGGGACATGAAAGCACACACTGCATTGCTATTGGCTAAAGTCATGTCACATGTGACCTTTGGAATGCAAATGCCTAATCCCTCCTCCCACTCTCTCCCTCTCTCTTTCGCTGTCGCTCTCTCTGGTCTGCGGTAAGCTTACGACACAAACACAACCCAGAAATGGTGTAGGATAGCCGGAAAGGAGGACGAAATCCAATCCCAGAAAGGCAAAGCCAGATCGTAAGGTAGGTAATTTTTATGTGCATGCTGTGAAATTAACTTTTCCTTGTGGGTTTTCCTAGATGGGAGTGTGAATGTGTTTGTTTTCTTACCGCATGCTTTCAGACCCGTTTTAAAGCAGCCGGCCCAGATCTGACAGTTCAGATGTGGCGATGTTACAGCAGTGGCCTGCTGTTGGCAAACCTGTGCATGCAAATTGCCCTGTTACATAAAAATCCTATTTTAAACCAGGAAATCTTGTATTTTTTAACAAGTGTATAGAGATGGAATTGGAATAGAATGAGAATTCTAGAACACACACACCACGCATTAAAGATTGATTCAGAATCTAGCAGAAAACAAAAACAACATTATCAGGCTTTTAAAGGATTTGAACGTTGTGTGGTTACAATCAGGCATGATTATTGACTAATGATATTCTTTTGAAGGCCGGTTTATTTCAAGTCAAGTATGCTTGTGTGCATCTGTGTGTGTCCATGAGGGTAAAGTCTGGGTGGGGGTCAGGGCCGGGTCACGGTGCCCTTGGCATTCTGCGTGACTCACATTTGGCCAGACTATATAGGATGGATACCATGTGAATGAGTGCACAAACCCACAGAGCAATTGGATGATTATGTGCATGTGCGTGTTTAAAGCATGCTTCTCTTTAGTAGTTCCAAGTCAGCGATGCAGCCAAATAACAACACAGCTGGACAGGAATGAGAGGCACAAATCACTCCAAACCAGAGCTCGTCGACAGAAACCTCTGCGATTTATTAAGTCCAGAATGTTTTGATCTTCAGTCTCGCAAATGAAAGTTCCATTCGAGCTCATGGAATACTTGTGCTGCCACTTGCTCCAGGCTGTTCTCCTTTAAGACAAACTTGCTTACCTTATCTCAGATCTGTGTTCGGAGATGACTTACTATGATTATTTTGGTTGGGCTTTTTAGTGCTGTAAATCTGTCCTTTAACAAAAAGAGATTGAACAAAAGCTCTTTCTCAATGTATATAGTACTACTTCAAGATATGTAGTGACATTACTTGCAACTGCCTCCAGTGTCTGATTGGACAGTTTATATTACAGTTTTGATGCTGCTCCATGGTGGCTAAAACCTAAGATTAAGAGAAACAGATTAATTTGATTTTGACATTTTCTGAAGTGCATCCACACGCAAAACTCACCAAAAGGATAGTATGGCTAATATGTTGTTGCCCTTGTTTAATTTTGTGGCAAATGTGTTCTGATTGGCTTCTAGTGCGTTGCGATTTGCCTGCTAGGGTATTATACGTGGTTGCTAGGGTGTTGCTAGGTGTTTTCTGGGCCAGGTAAAATAAAACCCAGCCTCTATGATACTCTGGTTTCTCCTTTAATGTCCACCCAAATCTTAAGGATTTTTGAGCCCATTCTATAGTCCAATAGTTTGGAAAAATGAAACAACACCCAGGACACATCCGACACCCGAGATACGTGATCTGAGGGTTGATTCATGTTCATAGCACCATACCTAAGGTCAAGGGTTTACAACCAACCTCGTACCCTAAAGGTAAACAATTGTAATAGTGATGCTTGCCATCCATCCTTTTATCTAGTATCTCTTTCTTTGGCTGCCTGTGTGTAAGTGCTTTTATTAAATAAAACATCTTCCTCCTTTGTGCATTGACCCAGAATTCTGCTGAGTGGGACTGAAGGTTAATTGCACTGGGAGGCTGTTTTATGCACTTGCACTAACGTGCAGGAATTAGGGCTTAAAGTGTCTCAGTTTTGACCTGGAGTTAAAGACAACATTATCAGTGTGTAAACGTGTGTGTTTACCTGCCTAGTAGTGTAGAGCTGTACAGTCTACATTGTCTTTATAGAAAAGATTACCTGTAATGCTTATCTTACTGTACTTAACAAAGCCAAGAACGATCTTATCAATAGCCCAGAGCTTATAAATATATATATAAAGCCATTTCCATATTATTGTTTAAATTAGTTAATGTTAGATTAATTAACCTTTAATGTTTGATGGAAAATGTATTTCTCACTAACATGTTGCGTCAAAATAACAGACCTACAAATTGAACTATTGACTCGACTGAATCAGCACAAAAACAGAATTCTTGTGTTGAGTTTTTACTGAACACATTCACAGGTTCACTCACATGCCAGACTGTCCGCCTGATGTGACAGTGTGTTCCTGTGCTCATGTTTACATTCTCCAGTGTAGCTGCAGCTGTGTTCTGCTTTGTAGCTTTTTGACACTCGCGCACAGAGAATTTATCCTCAGAAGACACAGGCTGATTTTTCACACACTGTCTAAATCGTTGTCTTTGAATTTGTGGTGGAAAAACAATGCCACCGCTATCTCCCTGAACAATTTTTTATTCATTTGTTTTTGTTAAACCTTAGAGTTAAAAATTTCTGTCTGAGGTGAGATTTCAAAGATGAAGTATGCTTTTTTGTTATAATACTAAATCTCATCTAGCTGTAAATAAGGCATACGTAGACTCATTTCCCTGAAAAGTGTAAACACTCCCACATCCCAACGTAGCATTTGCTCAACCAATGGTGTGAGATGACGGGACAGTTTGACCAATGGAAGAAAACGAGGGTGTTTGTAAAACCTGTCCTACAACAGTCATTATTTTTACAATTTTCCCACTAGTGGTTCAGAAATTATACACTTCACCTTCGTTATTTAAATCTGAGGTTTTTTTGTTTAAAACTAAAAGTGCAATTTCACACAATCTTGTTTATAAAATGTATTGCTGTAGCTCAACTGGTAGAGCATTGCGTTAGCAGCGCAAAGGTTGTGGGTTCAATCCCAGGGAATACAAGTACTGATAAAAATGTATACATTGAATTCACTGTAAGTCGCTTTGGATAAAAGCATCTGCCAAATGAATAAATGTAAATGTAAAGACGGACATCTCAGCTAACAGGGAACATTCTCAGAACATTGTCAAAATAACATTTTTGTTACTTAATGGAAATGTTACGTTGACAAATATGTTCAATGTTACGTGAACGTTATTACAATCTAAAATTGTTTGCTGGGATATCTAAACCAATACAAATAATGTGCTGATTATATCAGTCATAACAAAAACATAAATATAAGCACATTAATGCAATTCTAACATCATTTTTTTAAAACCATAATAAGATTTGTGCTCCCATCGTCGCTGATGACTAACATTCATATCCTCTTTCCCATTAATAAGAATGAGGGGCCCCTCGCTGGCCCTTCTTAGTGGTCATCATCAGTGCACTATATTCACAGCCTTCTCAGGGAGGGTTAATCCATCTCTTTGTATTGATGCTGGAACTCTTCGGAGAGAATTCAAGTCACTTGGGAGCGTCTGTCTGGCGCTACTGCGGCCCTACTGCCTCAGAATGTGGTACAGAGGGACACCAATTAAATGAGTCTCAGAGGAGAGCGGGAGAGAAGAAAGGTGAGGGGGTTACACGGAGACTTTTCACTGCCGTAAGCTGCCATTACTCACACTGACAACCCTGCAAACAATTTATGTTGTAATAACGTTTCCTTACCGTTTCCGTTAAGTAACAAAAACATTAAAAATTTTACGTTGAAAGTTTCAGGAACGTTCAAAATAAATTTGGGTTTTTTGTTTATGTTGTATTATCGTTGTTGCTTGGTTGTAAGAACATTACTGAAATGTTTTTTTGAAATGCTGTAACATTTATGAAACGTTTGACTAGCGGCTTAAGAATAATGTTTTTATTTATGACATATAACATTGAAAAACGTTATACTAATGTTACTGTAAGAACTTTTGATAACGTTGAGAGAACATTTGAGAATGTTAGCCAATGTTCTGAGAATGTTCCCTGTTAGCTGAGAGATTTAGAATTGCTCTGGAGATTTTAGAATGCAACAATGAATTTAGATTGATGAGACTGGACACGATTGTTTCTTATTTTTGTTATTTATAAAAGTTTATCTGTTCGTTCTAGTAAAACATGACAAGAGATCACTGTGATAATAGAGTTTTAGCTTTGAGCTGTTTATTATAGTGTTTAGAAATAAATACATTTGTACAGTCATTTTTGATTTGTGCATAAAATGTTGTGTTGTCGCTAGGCAGTTGCTAAGGTTATCTCTCATCTAGATATTTGCTGGGTCCCTCTTTAATGTGACATTTATCATTTGAAAGTCTTATTGTTTATAAAAATAATGGTACACTTTTATGGCATCAGTTAGCACCTTTATTTTTAAGAGTGTAGGATGAGTTAAGTGCAAAATTATTATGCTTATTATTATTTATTATTATGCCCCCTAATTGTAGGCTGGAGTGTTAAAGCACTCATGAGACAAAATAGCAGAAAATAAACCTCAGTGACAAGATAGCCGTGACTTTAACCTCCATCATATTACCAGATAAGAGCAACAAAAGTCTGGTTTCGAAGCTGAGACCAGCCACAACTGTCACACTGTGTTTGGTGTGAGTTGCACTGCAGTCGATTAAATGCCCTAATTGAGAACAAATTTAGTGACGTGAGAGGCACCATGAAATCAGCGTTCCTCCATCTCACTGTGCTCTCCAGTCTATTCTCGCCCCCTTCCTCACGTCTGGTGGCTCTCCGCCCCCACCACGTTTCCCCACCCCCCACTCATTTCATGCTGAGTGGATGAGTGAGTAACTAATATGGATCAGGCCCAGACCAGACAGACAGCAGCACCCCCATCCCAGCCCATCTCATCCCGGTTTACTGCTTCAACATCCCTCCGCCTGCCTCCCCTGTCCATGTTTTTTACCTTTCTAATCTATCTTCTCTTCTGCTCTCATTCGCTCATCACTCTTTAAATTCTCTCACAGACGGCCACATTTGTACGTATCCCTCTGTTTTTTTCTCTTTCACCCTCCACTGGTCATTTTTCTGTCCTCCAGTTCTCACATCCTGTCATTTGAATGAATTAAGCACATAAAGCATTGAGGATGAGACCAGGGAGGGACGGCGGGAGATGTGATGATGAGAAATGGAGTGAGGAAGATAACAAACAATAGGATGAAGATTGTCACAAAAAGGACCCATTATAAAAATCTCTTTATGTGGCAGGTTAATTGAAAATACATTTCAGGCATGCAAACGTATATTTTGTGTAAAGTTATATTAAAAACACATTTTTGTTTTTATGGGAAGCGATTCAATTATTTAACCATTTTTTCTTGCATACTTGTAGCCAACAGCAGAGGTCTTTGTGTCACTTATAGTATCATACTGAGATGAGACAGTGTTTGTCTCTCAGTAAAATTATACCTGTCACACCAGCATAAACACTTTTTTGTTCCTCATTGTACAACTCTTGCCTTTCTAGATTCAGCTGGGCAGATGCCATTAGAAGATGCAGGAGTCGTGACAGATGTTGAAATGTTTATTGTAGTAGACGGATTATATGTCTTTGATTAGAATTTGATTTGAACCGTGTTTTACATTGCGGTTCCTAAAATTCTACGCAGCCAACGAGTAACTCTGCTGTATTTACTTGTCAATGTCAGACAAACAAATGTCAAGATTTGTTTATGCATATTTATGCCTGATTTCTTTATTGCTTTTTTTAGGATGTTTTTAACCTTCTTCCATTCTCATCCCTGTGTCTAACCTTCTCTGTTCCACCTTAATTTCCCCGGCCGCTCCAAAAGCTAATCTATATGCTAATAAGTAGATCGCAATCAATGACGCTTCTGCTCGCCTGCGCTGCATTGCATGCAATCAATATGATATAATGCGAGTCAGTACAGATGAAGGAATAACACAGCCATGATCAGATATTACACAGTAAGTGCCTCAATTTACTCCTTTTCATGGCGGCAGTGTCCTTATCTTCCTCTGAGGTCAGGAAGGGGCTTCCCTTATGCATATTTTTTCAATTTAGTATCTGTGAAAAAATAATCTACACATATTCTTCTTTTTTTAAACAGTTTTGCAAATGTCAGTCGCTCTTTGGTGTCCTCAAACATCTTCAAACATCTGTGGTGTGTTTTTTATAAGCGTGAGGTTTGATTGTGACTGTCACAGCAGTGGTGGCTGTTTTCCCTTCCCTAAGTGAAGCTCTAATAACTGAGTATTAAGAGAGGGGGTCTCGTCAGCCCACGGCACTGTATCAGACGGAACTTTCAGTTTCACTTTTAAGCACATTCCAGTTTTACGAATTTCCAGCGCATGTTTTTAAGTTGTATGAACGTTTCCATTAAGTAGCAAAAACATTAAAAGTTTTACTTTGAAATGCTAGGAGCGTTCAAAACATCCTTTTTTTTTACCTTGTATTAACATTATTGTTTGATTATGAAAACGTTATTTAAACATATTTTCATTTTGTAATGTTTCTAAAATGTTTTACTAGCTACTTAAGATTAATGTTTCTGATATATAATATAAAACGTTAAAAAATGTTCTACTAAAATTACTGCAAGAGCGTTTGATAATTTTAAGAGAACATTAGCCAACGCTCTGAGAACGTTCCCTGTTTGCTGGGTTTGTCCTTGATGTATCATCTTTGGCTTTTTAAAATCATTGTCTGTAATTAAACCAATAATAATAACTGGGTTGTTTTTATTTTCTGAAGAAAATATGAATGGAGTTCTGGCCGGTTGCCAGGGTGTTGCTATGCAGATTCTAAGGTGTTCTGAGCGGTTTTCAGTGCATTTCTATGTGATTACCAGGTGGTTTCTAGGCGTTTGCTTACTAGCCAAGCTCAAAAGATCCCACCCCAAAGTCTCTTTTATTAATTTATTTTAATAATTTCAAAAAACGTTTAAACGTCCATAAAAAGTGTAATATCCCATCCAGATTGTGAACCGTAGGTCTGTCTTCTAAGGTCTATTTTTTGGCAGTGGAGCTATTACTGGTGAATATTCTGAAGGGGAGGGGGGATGGTTATAGAAGGGTGGATAAAAAATCATTACCATCATCTTCATTAGTGCAGAGTCAATTGTCCAATCAGCAAGCAGCTCTGCAATGGGGCTCTAAAAGGCACCCCCAGTTGGCTGTCGCTAGGAAACCACGGAACTGGGGGGGTTGCATGCGTGTTTCAGAGAGACACAGGCAGAAGAGAGAGAGTGTCTGTGCGTGACAACTGGGATGTGGATGCTAGCGTGATCAGGACTGGGGTGCACTCGCACACTAGACAAAGAAGCATCGGGGTCCAGAGGGGATGGGGTTTACCACAGGGCCGAACGGAGCTGGTGTAGCCCCTCAGAAAAGGTAGGAGCTGGGCTTTGTCTGGCAGATGGGCCCTTGGTTAACCTGGATGTCTCTGAAATGAATTTGCCCATGCATATTGATGCATGTCTGCTGTCATCCATTTCAGTCATCACATCTGTTTCTCATGTAATATCACTTTAATTTTATATGTTTCTCTGTTACTTTTGGCTGCTCTGTTAGTTTGTACTGTGTTTGGAATTACTGACTATTCCTTTCAGCTGTGCTAAAGGTGACAGCGCATTTAATAGAGTTGTTTTGACTGTACAGAATGTCTCACTTGCAATAGCTGCATATACCCAGCTAACAGGGAACGTTCTCAGACCGTTGGATAACATTCTCTAAAAGTTTGTTAGTAAAATGTTTTTCTAATGTTATATATCCTATATCCAAAAGGTAATTCTTTAGTAGTTAGTAAAACATTTTAAAAACATGGTGGAATGTTTTAAAACGCTACAGAATTAAAAAATCTTGGAACAATGTTCTTATAACAAGCAATAATGTTAATACAATGTCTTAAAAAAGACATTTTTAACGTTCCTAAAACTTTCAAAATAATGTTTTAAACATTTTTGCTGCTAATGGAAACGTTATGAAAACATACAATGTAAAATTAAAAGTAAACCTTAGAGGGGCCTGGTACCACAACATAACAGATTCCCTCATTAGCAGACCCACTCAAGTGCTAAATATAAACCATCCAGACTGTAATGTTGTGTGCACGGTATCCCATGATGCATTTCTACCAACTTCTGCTTTTTAAACAGTTCATGGCGTTTGTGATGAGGTAGACACAGGTTTCTGTATGTGACTGAGACAGCAACACCAGTGTGTTCTGAGCTTGTGCAGGTTTTGAGATTGATATTTGTGTGACAGTGACAGATTGAAATACTTATGGTTGCCCCCCCACCTGTCTCAAAAGTCTTAAAGCTGAAGTGAATATTCTTTTTTGAAAGAAGCTTTCAAAGTATAATGTGCAGAGACAGAAAAGCCATGTGTTAGCATGGTGTAAAGCAATATTGGCTCAACATGCATGAAGAAAGTAAACAGGCTTTTTTTATAGTTATTTAATGATGACTTTAAAAATTACTTAATTAACATGCATATGCCTCTACACTGTAAAAAATAATAAATAATGCAAAATGTACTAGTAATTTTTTGCCAGGACATTGTCCATTCATTTAAGGACATTTCCGTTAAGCATAAAATACAACACAATGAGGTATACATTAATATATATATGTCATATATATCAAAATGTTGCTTTTAAGTTGATAGTGGAATGTTTTAAAAACAATACAGAATTTTAAAAACATTTCGAATGTTCCTAGAACTTTAAAATACATTTAAAATCTTTTTATTTTTTATGGAAATGTTAGGGAAACGTTCTTACAACCTAAAATTGTTAGCTGAGACACATGAAAATTCCATATGAAAAATTTCTTCATGTTAATGCGGAACGTTGTGCCCTATTTTTACGGATTTTTTTTTTCGGGTGTATGCTTTTTACCACAATTAATCCTGTTTTAATTCAGTTACCATGTTCTCACACAGATGTCCCTGTGGCCCTTCCATGAATACATATTAATGAGACTGAGGACTTATATTTAGATTATCTAATTACAATGGCCAAACTCCATTAGTTCCTCAGACTGCAGGAAATGGCTTTAGGGGAGGGATCGTAGATATTACACCATCTCTTGGCATAATAACAGATCCATAAAGGGATCGAGAGGGAAGAGTGTGTGTGTGTGGGTTGGGGGTGTGGGGAGTTCAGGCATAATGGTTTGTTGTGGGTAAAGAGGGGGCAGGTCGGGGTATCCGAGGGAGGGG
>JAZGTK010001952.1:0-34892 GCA_036877625.1 Ambastaia sidthimunki | reverse complement strand
CTCTCTTAAGTGTGTTTTTTGGGTCCCGTTGACACAGCTGTGTATCATTGGCTGACAGACGTCACATGATCGTCACTCTTTATTCATGAGGTGTCTGATGGCAGCGTTTATGCACCACAGAGGAACTTATGTTAGGATGAGACATTTCCACAATGAAGCATAAATGTTCTACTCAACCTTCAACGTGCAATGATTTCTTTTATTAAAACAGAACAACTGGTTCTTTTAAGTGGACTGAGACCCATTTGTAAAATTGGCACTAGGGAGAATTTAAATGCATGTCACTGTGATGTCACAATATCAGTGTGTTCTGCACTGTTTAACTGTTGCTAAATTATCTTATTCACTGAACTTCAAGTCTGTCAACTGAAATGAAGCAAAAACAGTTTTATGCACTTACACTTGAATTAAAAATGTTAGTACTAAAAGGTTGTTCATTACACAAGTAGTTCATACACATTTGTAATTCTTTGTAATAAATAATTTGTTGAAAATAAATTAAAATGTATGCATTAGGCTGATGTTTTTTTCCAAAGCGACAGTCATTTTATCAGTATGTGTTTTCTGGGAGTCAAACCCACAACCTTTCGCACTGCTTACGCAATGTTCAACCAGCTGAGCTTTTATCTTCCCCCAGTAAATAGTAGATAGGACCACTTATTGGGGTTTAAACCTTTTGATGGATGTTATGGGGGTCTGCAGAAGACTTGTGTTGTGCTTTCAGGAAGTAAACACACTGTATTCAAGATGTCCTAAAACCATAAGCTGTTTAAATGTTGAATTTATCGTCCTGCCCAGAAGTTAGCCAATAAACAGCTAGTCCACGAAAAAAGTGTCTTAAATTGCTTTCATTTCATGGAAGACCAGGAATTAGTCAAAAATGGGGAAGCAGGGCTGTTTGTACAGCTAGTGTTCTGTTCAAAGAAGGAAAACCTCAGAGGAGTCCATGCCAGAAGCATGCTGGTTTCAAAGATATCATATTGTATTACTGCCACTGTTAGAAATGCATTTCTGCTTCCATAGCACGGTTTGAAAAGCAACCCACATACAACACCGCCAACTCAGAGCTGTTTCCCATCTCCGCACAACCACATGTACACCACGCAACGCTGAATGCACTTTTCAGTCACTGCGCTTTGAAAATGCGATCACTGCAGCGCTCGGTCGTGCATGAGTTCTCCACGCATTCTACTGCTGCTGACGTTCAGCCTGTTTTCCCTGCATCGGGTTTTACGGTTATCAAATTAAAAAGTGAATCACCCACAGACCGTTTAGATTTGTGTTTTTATTGAGAAGATCAATGACAGGAGATGTTTTGAATCTTTGTCTCCAGGGCTGCTTCGAGAAGGTGGAAGAGTGGCTCGATGATAACAAGCATCTCCTTGGAACAATCGGCATGTGTATCTTGGTAGTTCAGGTAAGATTGTGTGTGCATGCGATTTTCCATCACACTGAATGCCACAGTACTGCTGAAATATTCAATGTATATGGAGTACCACAGTCAGCCTGTGTGTGTGTGTGTGTTTGTGCCTGTGTACGTATGTGTGTTGGTGAGAGAGAGAGAGAGAGAGAGAGAGAGAGAGAAAACTCCTCATTAGGACTTGCTGATTCTTCAAAATACAGCAAGTAAACCTGTCTAGCATCACATCATGTCTAGCACTAGTTTATTACAGCTCTAGAAAAACATTTCATTATTCATTCCATCAGGTCTGATCTGGATTCTAGAAATGTGCCCTCAGGCTGCAGAACTTTCTAGAAACTTGGAATGAGACAGTTATACATGTATGCTAGTCAAAACTCTTACTTCAACAGTATTTCAACAGTAGTTGACTTCTGGCTTACATTCTCAGTTCAAACAACTCAAACTGTGTTAACATTTGGACATTATTTGAAAGTCAGAAATGAACTTTTCTGTTCAAGGATAATTTTTGCCCTATTGACATGAGTTTTGGCTAAATTTCTTTTACTTTTATGCATATTTTTTCTAACCATATAGAATTATGCAGTGTCATTTTTATATTAAACACTTACATTTACTGTAGTAAAATTAAAACGTTAATAAGGTTTATTACTTGCCCTTACATTTAGAATTTCAAAGGCATTTTTTAAAAGTTTTTTTGGGCCTTTTTTCCCATTTCTGACCTAGTTTGAAAGGTTTTAACACGTTTAAAGAGGTTATTTTCAGAATCTCACCATTGTACCTGATCATACTGATCAAGTCTAACTCAGACTCCATTTCAGAGCATTGAGACAAAAACAATCAATACATTTATACTGTAGATATTTAAAGATTAAAAAGTACCTAATTCTTGTAGCATGGTGTTAACATGGTGCCCCAGGGTATTTCATAGAATACCATGATACTACATGGCACCACTTAAAAAGCATTGTAATACCATGATACTTTTTTTGTTGGTTACTTGGTAACTGTTGTTTGTGGAACACATGGACTGTGAAATCAGTCTGTTCTCATAGGGTTTCCCACAATGCATCTGTGTGCGTCAGACATAGCTCAGCGCTGAGACCTCACCGGCAACCGTACATTAGAGTGTGTGTGTGTGTGTGTCTGCCAAGACATGCAGTTTATGATCTGTGGGGACTGACAGTGTTAAGAAAGAACAGTGTGATACCTTTAAATCTTATAGATGCAGACAACTTCCCAGCTAACAATTTCAGGTTGTAAGAATGTTTCCCTAACGTTCCCATTAAATAACAAAAACGTGAAAAATGCTTGGTTATAAAAATGCTATTCAAACATTTTTTAATTCTGTATTGTTTTAAAATGTTCCACTGACAACTTTAGAATAACTTAAGTTTTGATATATGTAATATATAGCGTTAAAAAATGTTCTACTAACGCTACTGCAAGAACATTTTTGGATAACTTTGAGATGATGTTTTTGAGATCCTTTGTGAGAACGTTGTGAGATCCTTTGTTCCAACATTGTGAGAATGTTCCCTGTTAGTTGGGTAAATCCACACACACACAGAGTATGTGATAAAAACTGACTGCAGCTTTAAGTTAATGACTGTGTTGTGTGGACCACCGTTGTGCGTTTGATGTATCCGGATGGATCTAAAAATGAACTTCAAAGAGTCTGTATATTTACAGCGCATTATGTTTACCTCTGCCATGTTATGATCTTCCTCTGAAGATTACTTCATCTGGGCCGGGTGTGAATCCTATTTCCTCCTCCAAAATGAATATTTTTCAGCCGATCTCCTGGGCTGTAAATGCCATGTGACCAGTCACTCTAAGGATGCAGAAACTCTCTTTAAATGCCAGTGAATGAAGACAGATGCTGTTTGCCTGCAAAACGATGCAATTACTGCTTTACTGTATCAGTGGAAGCAAAATAGCGTTAACCAAATCTTAACCTCTTACGTTTTTCAGTGTATGATAAGGAGTGCATACACAGTTTACAATCATCCAAGCCCTCTGTGGTTTCATGTCTTATCCTAACATTTGCATCTTGTCGTTTCAGCTCCTGGGCATGGCCTTCTCCATGACACTCTTCCACCAGATCCACAGAAGTGGGAAGAAATATGACGCCTAACGAGGCCAGTGCGCAAGGGATGTGAACTGGTGCGTTATGGGACAGACTGTGGAGGACTGCTTTGCTCGTCCTCCTCTTGTATCTAACTTCTACCACTGGCCAACCCGTTTTCTCATTAACTCCCAAGATTGCTACACCATACCATCCTGTAAAAACCTCAGCCATGGTCACTCTCTCTACACTTTTTCCCCCATCCACTCATCTGCCAAAGAGACCCGGGGATAAAGAGGGACGAGAGGACCAACTCTTGGCCAGCATCCTCCCCATGAGGCCTCTTACTGACTTTCTCCCTCCATCTCCTCTAGAAACTATATTTCATGCTTGAACTAACTATCGTTTGCAGGAGAGTGTTGACGAAGAACTGCGTGGCTTTACTAATACGTAAAAATCCCCCCCACGCCCCCCCCACCATGCGAAGCAAAGAGACTGATAGTTCAAAACCCTTCAGGGTGTGATGGATTTGAAAGCCGTTATCCCTGTCTACAGTGTAAATTACAAAAAGCTTAGTTTTTAGCATGTTTAGCAGTTTTATACCCGATGGAGACCCTTGTCATTTTAGCGCAAGACTTGTTTATTTGTTTTGTTTTTACAAGTAAATTTTCCCCAACCTTATCCTTATCATTTGTACAAATGAGACACCAAAAGTTTTGTGACTTAAGCAAGATGGACGGTCGGAATTTGTTTGTGTTGTTTTTGTCTTGAGCGTGAAAGTTTGTGATCGGGCATTTGAGAAAGCGTCGAACATTTAACCTTGTTGAGATTCATACAACCTAATGTCATTATTATAAATAGAACATTAACCTCACACAGACTGTCTGATTACCCGACCTTCCAGGTACTGATGGTACCAAAAACGTCTCTTTGTCAGCCAATAAAAGGTCATTCTATCAAAACTGCCACACGCATAGATAGCATAGACAATGAACATCCGTTTTTATAGGGCAAAGTGGTGGAAGGTTACAAAAGAAAGTGTGCCAAGCATTTCTGAAGGGCAGATCTTTGTGAGTTTGAACGACCCAAAAATAACACTAAGACAGAGTTTAACAGAGCAGCTTCATCATCAAAGCTAATTCATGTCTTCAGATAGCTTCCGTACATTTACAAGCAAGTCCCCAGCGGAGGCGTTCACTACAAAGTGCACATTAAAATAAGTGACAGTTACCTTAACAGAAAACTAAAGACTCTGATTTGGCAGCGAATCTGCCTTCAAGTCAAGATTGTGTTTATAAGACACGAGTTCACATGAACACAAACTCAAATATAATTCAACACTAAATGGTTTTGATCGTTTTAATTGTTAATGTTCAGTACGATTTAGTTTTTGTAAAGTGTTAATGAAGAATGGCCAGAAATTACCACTCATCCACTTCTGTTCGTACACAACAATATTTTCCATCATCCTCTGAGGTCATGATAAAAATACCTAGATTAAGCATCAACTACAGACCCAGTGCTATCCATTGCTCATCGTTTTATTGCATTTGTGCTAATTAAAGCCAAAACCAAGCTTCTGTTCTTAAGCATAAACTTCTTAGAAGGACCTGAAAGCAGGAAGAGACTAAACCTCTAATAATCACGAGAATGAATAAAAATAAACATTATAATAAACTCATCGCCAGACACGTGTTAAGACAAGCGCGGTCACCAAGTCAAGTATTAAAGTTCAGACAGAGAATAACAAACAAAAATTATTGTACTGCAAGTTTTCGTGTTAGTTTGTGGTCCATAATCCACCAGCCATATTTCATTGGAGAAAAACAGTCTGCGGTGTTTCTGTTTTCCGCACACCTCAGCTTTATCACCCCTGCTCGTCTTTTTTTCTCACTCTCTCCATCTGTCTTTTACTTCCTAAGCATCAGGCTAGAGCAGTTTGCGTTCTCACAAACATTTCTGCCGAATGAGGCATTAATGCGTCTGTATCACATGCCCCGAGGGAACTCGGTTTAAACGAGATGCATGTTGATGGAGCTGTGAAGTGAAGGTGTGTTTACCAGCCGACACTCTGAAGGGTTTAGAATCATGTAGCTGTAGATCGTGGAGTGGTGATGGCTGATAGAAGTGGGGTCATCTGATGGTCTCCAATCCAGACTGTCACTGAGACGCATGCCTTTTGTTTGCTGCTTGTGTGTGTGTGTGTGTGTCACAGAGAGGAACATAATGGAGCCCTAAAGACAGAGAGAAGAATAATAACACCTCTCATACCAGCAGGCGATAACTGTCACCCATCTTTCGGTTTACAGTGTTTTAGCAGAATAGCTTAATATTAAGAAACAGTCGGGACCAGAAGCGACAGCTGCTTCTGATGTTGTCCTGTGTTGGGGGTGAAATGGAGTATAAAGATCAGTTTCTGCTCTGGCTGAGTTAAGGAACTCTGTCGCTGTTCTCTGCAGCTGTAGGAGTCGTCTGCGGTTATTACCGGATCAGAGAAGGTGAAATATTTGCTAAGAAACCGCACAGTCGTCCTCATTCACGCTGCCTCAAGCGTTTGGAGTTAACACAAAACCAAAATTGACCCCATTCATATTTTTTGATACACGCTTCTGGTCTTATTGTGTGAAATCATTCAGTGTGCATTATTCCAAATGAAAAAACATCTTTAATCAACATATGATAACTTGTTCTGTTCTGAAATCATTTTCTGTAACGTCACATGGGCCATACGAGCTAGTCTTCTTAGTTTGCACATAACCAAATAGCTGTTTATACAATGATTCAGGCTAGTTAAATAGGCTGTGAGCGGCATTCAATGTTGGCTTTCAGAGTTCTGCATCTAACTTTAAATCAGAACTTTAAAACAGAAACAAAGCGGCCACAGTCAACTTTACTCAGAAATGAGTTTGTTACACCTGCCGTTCTAGCACCGGTTTTTCAGTGCTTTTATAACAACCGATTCAAACTACTAAATGAAATCTTTGTGGACATAAAAGATTTTCAAGGTTAGGCATTATTCTAGCTCTTGCTCCTTTGATTTTAATTTGTTAAAGATTTCTTTTAAAAAAAATCTTTCTTTTAAAAGAAACTGTATTTCTTTTCAACAATTTTGATTGCTCCACTGTTAAATGCTACACTGTGTGTTTAACTCTGCAGTTGGTATTGAAAGTGTAGAAAGTGTTAAATGACACACTGTGGTACAGAACTACCAGCTGTGGGTTTGCATTAGCTGTTTTATTTTATTCTTTTTTTGTTGTTTTTCTATTTTTTTGCACTGTGTTTGTGTCAAGCTTAATGCATGTAAACCTTTTTACCACCGGTCAGTCATCTCATGAACCATCACTGTACGTGTGACACGAGGGGCGTATCTGTTGTCAGTTACTGTTGCTATGGAAGACTGTTTTCTAACCGTTTGAACGTGAGAGAAAGATGCCTGTTACTTCAACAAAAGGGTTGTGATGTCATTTGTTGTGTTATCTTTCTTTTTTTGTACATTGTTCGTTGTTGCAAATTATCATTATTTTCTGTATTATATATTTTGTCACAAATCGACTACATAGGTATGTTAAGCATTATTTGATGAAACCTTTAATTTCTTAAACTGTTGCCTGTCCTAATGTCAGAGGACAGATCATTTGTTGTTTTTGCATAATGGAACTGGTGTATGCAGTAAAAACACACATAAAAATTCACATTATAGTTTCTAACAACCATAATGCTGATTTTTTTTTCAGCACGTTTAAGGAAGTTCATTAATAATGCATTACAAAGTGCTCGGCCCATCTTCTGAAAGGTATATGGTCTCTTCCTTTCTATCGTATTAAATGGCCCAGATCGTAATGGAAACATTCGTACAGTATCTCTAGAAGATCTAAATGCTTGCACATCTGTGTAATCCGATCGTATCTGTGTGTGTATCGTTGAAACTAATTTTGTACCCATTCATTGTCTTTTAATATACATTGTTCATTTGTTTAGTAGCTTTTGTTTTGTACCTATTAATTCAAGAACTTAAGACGTTGGTCTGATTTATTTGTTGGAACTGAATTCTGATATTTTATTGGACGGTGTTGTGAGGGAATCTTCTTATTGGCCGATCTGAGTGACCACATCAACCAATTGACTCTTTCGCAAAGACACCACTGCCATTAAAAGATTCGCTAATTTGGTTTGCTTGGGGTAAAACTGATATAAAGTCACTGGCTTCTGTAATCTCTCATCTGTATTTTTGTACTGCCATTTTGACCACCACCAGTTACACATACAAGCTGTTGAAACGTTCGGTATGCTCTTGAGTGGCGTGTTTTACTGTAGTGTCCTGGTGAGTGGCAGTTATCACATATCTTGTGAACCCAGATTTGTCCTGTGGAGTATTTTGCTACATGTAAAGCACTATAAATAAATTAGGTGGTGTACTAAATTGCATTCTTTAAATCCTACTATTTTTTAAATAAAGTGTGTTGCCAAACCCCTATGATAATGTTAAGTGACTTTTTCTTTTGCATTTTTAAATAAGCCGTATAAAAGCGCTTTTAGAAAAGTAACATATAACTATATATACTGAAATAAAATAATCGGTTGCAAATTAAAATATCATTATTATAAAGTGACCAGTTGTCTATAATAATCTATAACAGATTCTATAATTTAGCTTCTAATTTATCTTAAAACTTGTAAAAGTCCAGACATTAGATTTCACTGTGAATAATATAGATTTATATGACCAGTTATTGTTGCAGCTTATCTGTCTAATGTTATGTCAGTCAAAATTTCTATGTTGGCATTTCCCTAAAACTGACCAAAATATGCAACACCCTGATTTAATCACTGTAAAATATGATTCATGTAGAGTTTAGAAGTAATGCTTTTTTCTTATCTTGATCAGATCATTTGTCCTGTTGTCTGTTCATAACCTCTGCAGTATTTTTGGAAAGCGGCTCGGTAGCTTCTCACTGTGTTAATATGAGTATTATGATGGACTGCAGCAGACTTGTATTGCGGATGAAGGAAACGTCCTGAATTTTTGCAGGAAGTACGGAAACAAACAAATCAATGGCTTGGTTCTCGTGTACAGTGGAACCCTTTTAGAGGATTTTGCTTCCTGCCATTTTCAAGGAAGTCAGCCAGACCCTGAGAAGCAATTAACCTGCGAGAAAGGTTTAACAACAGTTCACTGTATTGATCCTTCTTCAGCTCTTCTGGATGAAGTACTCGTTGGGATTTACAGACACAGCGCTTAGACAACCAGCAAAAGCTTCTGAAACTGCTGTTTCATGGTGGTTCATTTATATTTAGAACTTCTGCAGAAGACGAGCGATCGCAGTGCCCTGGTTTCCTGGTGCTTGATTTACCGGCCGTCTGATACCTGCAAATGAAGTCATCGCTTTGAACAGGAGAGCAAGCAGGTCTTATTCACTGAAGAATCAGCTTCTCTCAAGCCACAGTGTCACTCTGCTATCATCTGATGCTCAGGTAAAGCTAATGAATAAACAACAGAGTTTATACAACAGTTAGTTCCAGTCCTCTAATTTAACTGGTCGGTCCTGATGTTTATTTTAACACTGGCATGTTTCACTGTCTGATACGCTCGTTGGTGCTCCAGAAAAGAGCTACAGATTAAACTTCAATCACTCATTCTCTTTCCACACATTTGTGTTGCTTTGGTGACCCTTAAATCTTGAAGCTTGAGCTGAAGTAAGAAATATGTACTGTATGCAAATTCCTGACTCAATATATCGGTCATTGTTTTTTATGAAATAGTTGCATGAAAGAAGTATCATACAATCATGCTGTTGTACTGATTGCTGTATAACAGCACTCTTGTTTGTGTGATACAGCTTTTTTTTAATCGTCTTGTGTTGGTACGGACATAAGGGACAATCACTGCCTGTTTCGCCAGACTGCAAATTCTTGAATAATGACGACACTGAGCGCTCGTGTGGATAAACAACAATGGAACAGAGCTTCAAAACCATTCAACATCAGCCAGTCGGGTCAATGGCAGCCTTATGTAACACGCCGCTGGGCCAGTGTGAACAGTTCTGGTGGAACCGTCGTATGTGACACGACACATAACGGCTGCTGTAGTCATTTTTAGGGTATAGCTGCAAGCTGAAACACAGCAGTTGACCTGATCTGCTTGTTTTTTTGTTTGGTTTTTTGCCATTGCTGATATATTTTATATACAGTATTTTTTTTTTTTTTTTGCTTTTCCTGTCACAATGGACAGACAAGCGAGTCTTAACAGGATGAAAACTTTTTCTTTTATCAATCCCTGGATTCGATACTTCCTGTTCTTCTTCAGTTTTTTATTTTGGGTAAGTGAGGCCCCAAACGTCGACTCCGAATGGGTTTGTGAGGGAAAGGATATTTCCAGACTACAGAGCACAAGCTTTCTGGCCGGCTTTGAAATGAATAAAACATCAGGGCGTATAATTTAGTCTTTTTCAGCGGACGCGCTGTTGCAATTTGGTTGCAACTGTAATGTTTTCCTTTCACATCTGTCACTGATCAACACAACGCTTGTTTTCAAAGCGCTTTATTTGCATACAATTGAAAAAGGAATTTTATAGTTGCGAAGAGGGTAAAAATATCCCAACTGTAAATGCATTCGCAAAACGTGATGCTGCAGATGGCCCTGAATCTCCAAAGAAATGCATAATCCAAACAAAAGCATTTTTCCTGTTCAGTGTTTGTATTGCATGTTATGAGTGCCATGTGTTTACGATATAATCTGCTCGGATATGCAGTTCAGCTCCAAAATGCCGAGTCCAAATGTGTTTCCTGATGTTTGAATGCAGAAATTACCTCGCATTAGGCTCCAATCACATGTGGACCAGCTGTCAAAATGAAATTTATATACAGGCTAAATACACAATTGAAATGAGAATAAATTCAGACATTGTCATGCTGGTCCAATTAAGTTCTAAATTGCAAAACCAATTGGCGAATAAAGCATCCTAATAGTACCTTAAATGAATGAACTACAATAATAAAAAACAATTTACTTTCTGATCAAGCTGTATATCGAAAATTTACCAAACAGTGTCTGTTTAAATGGCTCTTTATTGCATCATTTGTATTGCAATTTTCAGTTTTACAAACATTTACCTAAAGTTTTATTACATTAAGGAAATGTTAAAAATGTAATTTTGAATGTTTCAGGAATGTTTTTAGAGGTTGTCTTAACAGTATTGCTTGGTTATTCCAAAAAAACGTTTTAATTCTGTAACATTTTTAAACCGTTCTACAAACAACTTAAATAATAAATAACGTTACAAGTAACATTTAAAAATGTTCTACAAATGTTAATGCAAGAACGTTTAATAACTCTGAACTTTGAACTTAGCCAACATTAAGCTCTGAAACAACAATCTTGATGTACAGTAATCAACTTTATAAATCGCTTTGGCATAAAACACATCTGGCAACAAATGTAACAGTTAAATCTCACAGTTGGGATTGCTGTAAAAACAGTCTTGATTTACGGTGTGTGATCGCTGTTAATTGTCATTCGCGAGAGAGTGGCCATGTGTTGTGTTGTGACAGTATGACGCACAACCACGACTGCACACTACAGCCAAATCAACCAATGTTTGCGCTCCGCAGACGGGCCTTTAAACTCAACGCTACAGCATAATCCATTAGTGTTTTCCTCCAGCCTCTCTGGCTTGCTGGGTCTTTCAGACACAAAAAATATACAGTGTATGAGTGCCTGTTTTTCCCCTGCACCAAACACGCATTCACACCCTCTTCTGTTGTTTTGTTAGTTAGCATTAACATTTATGCATTATGCAGATACGATTATCCAAAGCGACTTACAGTACATTCAAGCTATACACTGTAATCAGTGTGTGTGCTCCCCGAAAATCAAACCCACAACCTTTGTGCTGCTAGCACAACATGACTAACTGAGCTACAGTAACATTTCTTGTGTATTTCATATTTAAGTCAACTTCATAAATGCTTGTTTAAAGAGGAAAGCTGACTGATTTGGATTGTAAACTGTTGGAGAGTGAGATGATATGATTAAAACACATTGTCAAGGTGATGATGGAACACAGTTGAAAGATATAAAGGGACCACAGACGCCTCAAACACACAGTTACTTTAACTGTTCACTCTGTACATAATGTAAACATCAGGTTAATAATTTCATCATTTGTATTTTGTAGGTGTTCTCTCTTCTTATTGTAGCGATTGGAGTATACGCCAAAGTTCAGAAAGCGACAGGTGAGTCTGAGATGTTTTTGTATTTTGTGGTTCTGAGGTTTGAGAGAGTGTGTTTTACAGATGCTGTGCGTGACACGTTCTTCATCGACCCGGCGGTGGTTCTCATCGTGGTGGGCGTGGTCATGTTCTTCATCACGTTCTGTGGATGCATCGGAGCGCTGCGTGAAAACATACGGCTCCTTAAAATTGTGAGCTTTTATCCAAACACTGTTTGTAATACTACAAATCTTCATTTTGTTTATATATCATATAATCATATATGAGATACAGGCAGGATTTTGCATAAGAAAGTCACACAAACTATAATAATTTAATATTTAGTCAATATTTCATATTTAAATTTAATATTTTGCTCTTCCTGTTGTTACAAACACAAAGGTTACAAACATCCAACACTTATATCCACAAAAGCTAATGTTAACATTTTTATTTTTTTATGTTTTTACAACATATTATTTTTCATGAACATTAACACGTTAACATGATTTTTCATGTTAACAATAACTCCTTATTTTCATCAACATTAATTCATTATTTTTCTTAGGGATAAATGTTTAAACAAATAGTTTCTGCATCCTGGTAAACAGACTCCCACACACACACAATTAAAAATGATGATGATTTGCCATTTGAGTTTTTGCAAGAATCTTTTGTATTTTGATAGTTTCATTTTGTTGCTCCTTTCTAGTTCTCATTTAGTCTTACACTGGTGTTTCTTACCCAAATGGCCATTGCAGTTCTGGGCTTCGTCTACTCTGAGCAGGTGGGTTTCCCTCTAAAACCATAAATCCATACACTAGCCCTGTTGTCTACCGCACTGACACAGGATATGAGCTATCATATGAAATAGATTTCATTGTTATGGCTTTCCCACACTGAAGATTGTTAAAAATTAATTGTATCATTAGGTTCTGGCTGAGTTGTACAGTTGGCTTAAGGTTAAACTCTTTCCTTTAATGAAAGCCCATCTCTTACTCCACATAACTGCACAATCGTGGGTTAGTAAATCAATTTAAAAGCTATTCACCCATTTGCTTATATTGTTCATTTAACCCATAATTTTGTGTTTCGCAATAGTGTTTCCCAGGTCTGCCATTACTTCATCCTGTAAATGGATTCTTGAAGTTCTGCAGTCCACCATGAGCAGGTCCCATAGAGTCAGTTACTGCACTTTAAACCAGACTTTCAGAGTGTAACACACTCAGTTAAACAGGGCAGTTTAAGAGCATTGCTTCATGCATCTTCTCTGCTTAATGATTAAAGAGCTTTACCACATCAAAGTACAACCAAATGTTTCATTTCCACGGAGCCCTTCTACCAGGCTTCCTGCTAATGACATTCAGAGGTGCTTGAACATGCCAGTGTTAGAGAAATTGACAAGGGATGAGGACAGATCCCAGTGGGGCCCCAAGAGCTAATTACCACACTAAAGCATACGTTATTAGACACGCCATATTGAATTAGTGCTGTCCAACACTCTCCCATAGGACAATTATATATGCATATATAACCCAGATGTAAGTGTTTGATTTTAGGCATGTATGGAAATACTTGCTGCTAGCCCATATGAAGTCTCACAAACCCTTTTTACAGACACGCGACGCTTTGGGGAAATTTGTGAAAAAAGCCATTGTGCATTATCGAGATGACCTGGACCTTCAGAACCTAATGGATTACATACAAAAAGAGGTAAGGGTGTTATTTTAGGTCAGAAAAACATCTGCATACACAACATGGTGGCCATCAGATGCAGACCATTGCATCTCCCTCACCAAATCAAAACTCCAGCATTATTTACTCATGTCCAGATTACAATGAAACAGGATAGAAACAGATTTAGTTTTTTTGCCAAACAGAATGTGTCCAAATGATCCATGTTTTTCACCAAATAATGTGAGATTACTAAAACTGAACACATGAGAAAGTAATTAACAAAAAGCTGGTTTACATCATTTTAGCAGCAGTAATGAATGTCAGGCCGCAGGAGGTCAGCTACCCTTTTTTTCCACAAAAGATTAAACCTCAAAATTAAAGGAAGACTTTCATTGTTTGTTTACTATAAAATGAGTTTGTTTACTATAACATTGAAACCCATGTTATAGTCAACAAACAATGAAAGTCTTCCATTAGTTTTCATTCCATAAATGTCTGTATTGCAATAGTAATGTTAATATGATGGTAGTACTAACTAACACATGCATGGACAGTGACTGATGTTCTAGTCTACTGTATGGTGCCCTCCTGCCTGTCCAGATGTTTCAACTTCCTCTCTGTGCTCCTCAGCAGAAGAACTCTCATGGGTCCAGTATACAGGGGCTGAATATGTGGTTTGCGAGACTGTGTCTAAAAATATTCTTTCTCTTTCCATCCTGCTGCTCTTGTAGTTCAAATGCTGTGGTTGGAATAACTACACTGACTGGTCCTGGAACCTCTATTTCAACTGCACACAGTCTAACCCCAGCTCAGAGAGATGCTCAGTGCCCTTCTCATGCTGCAGCCCTCTGCCCGGAGAGGTGAGATTTAACACACACCACAAATTGCACTGCACATATACAAATAAACAGATAAGAGGTTTATTAGTGAAAGATTTGGCCACAACTTTCTGAGCTGAAATAGTTTAGCCTTTGTGCAGTTGTGCAGAAATTAATGACGTTTTTGCCTTCCAGTGATGTTATTAACGGCTCCAACTTTTGGCTTTAAACTGTTTCAATACAACATTTCCAATTTAAAACGTTTAAATATTCATGCTGAATGCATTTGTTCTGAACACATGAATTTATCATCTGTAATGATGTATCAGTCAATATTTATTACTAGTTTGTGACCTCTAAAAGTAAGAATGAAAATAGCATTAAACGATCAGACATTTTTGTCTATTGTGGGTGATGAAAAATGGTATATTTACGGATAGAATATATATATACATACAGTATACATATATACAGTCAGATGTTTAGACTTCCCCCCACACACACTGATGCCCCCCATTTCTCCCTCCATCCTTCTAGCCAGGAATTCGGACAAAAGTAAAGTTGTAGGCTGTTATTTTCTCACTCCCATCAGCTAAACAAAACTTCATGTGCTCATTGGTTTATTGCACACTTTGCAACAAAGTGGCGTGAAAGACAGATTCAAAGCGTCGACTCAGCCTCTGTGTTGAGTTCTGTGCCTGCCTCTCTAATGATGATGTTCACGGCCTGTGTCACTAATTACCTCTTTTAATCACATCAGTAAGAGCTCAGCAAAATGAAACAGATCAGCTTTACCTAATATATCAGCGATTCAAAGTTTGATTTTTTTAAAGTTGTCACAGCAGCAAATCGAGAATAAATTATACGCTTTGAGTCGCTCTTGCTCGTCTCCCAAGCGGCAAATGACCGAATGGTGCCAACAGAGAGACGCTCAGCACAGCTGCTCAGCTCAAATGCTAAATGTTAAATTCTTCCATCTGTAAGAGTTTTTAAATACTGATAAGATGCTCAAACAAACCAAAGATCAGTGACTCAAACAACTGCTTGGCAGAACTACATATTAGGTTTACATTATATTTATTAATTTAGCCGAGGCTTTTATCCAAAGGGACAAACAAATGAGGAAACATCACAAGCAATTTGTCATAAGACGTAACAATAAATGTAGCACACAAGACTGAGTTTAGAGTAAATATTATGAGCTCTGTTCCCTTGGCAAATGTCTACAGTGATTGCTGGATAAACATTCTAAACAGGTCAATGTGCACACAATGCAATTCTTTCAAACAAAAGAAAACGGGGAAACTATGGCACGTTCAGAGATGCTAAAAGAGGAAAGCTTGGCTGTAGAGCTGTACGTAAGTAAAAAGAGTGCTGTGAATTAATTTGCATAACCGTTTTTTGAGATACAAACCCGCTGTTTGAAGTGAGAGGTATGGCAGAAATATTCTGTGATTCATCAGAACAGCTGTGAAGGTTATGACTCTTGCATCTGCTCGAGAAAAAGACAAATGAATCATAACATTATCTAACGTTGACCTGTTCCATATGCGTTTAGTTAAAGCTTATCTGTCAACACTAAGTAAACTCAAAAATGATATACACATGCTGTTGAAAGTGACATCACATTCTGCCAGCACGTATCGTGTCAGCCATAATTGATATTCAAAATGCTAATGGTTTGCTCTTTTGTCATTTCCACATGAACCCCTAAAACTCTGAGATGTGTGTGGGAAAAGATTAAGTTTATAACCAATGTTAATGCACAATCTTAAGAGAAGTTTTATACATTCCTGGTATTTTCCACTATGTCTTGCTGTCGCCCACCAGAGACTAAAAATGCTTATGAAAACAAACAATCTATTGAAAACGATACGTTATCTGATATAACCTTGACCTGCAGTCCTACATCTGTAGCCCACAAAACAATAGGGAAACCAGCGCCCATAGCTGTCAGAAAGCACGGCCAAGACTCATATTAGAGCTGTAACTAACTAAGGGGAACTGAGTGACCCTGACTCAATTGAAACTTTATATGCAGCCAAGTCAGAGAGCCTCGTAAGCTCGGGTGAGTTGTGTCAAATACCGCCTGTGGGTTAGTTCACATATTAACATTAGCAAAAGCACACAGGCCATGAATTAGCAACACACATTGGTGCATCTATCATTATAAGGGCTTTCCATTGGCATAATGCTTTTTTATAGTTCCTGTCCTCTAATCTGAACCCCACAATGTGGTCAAATCTTAAGTCATACAGCTCCTGTAGCTAGATTGGTAGAGCATTGTGTTTGCCACACAAAGGTTGTGGTTTGATTCTCAGAGAACACACATAAAATGTGTTAATTCGAATGCACTGAACGTCGCTTTGGATACGATTGTCTGACATATGCATAAATATAAACCTAATGTAGACTTTGTAATAGAAACAATGCATCCTTTAAAAAGTTGTGATTCGTGCAGAAAAGACAGAAACGCTGATAAATGAGGATCAAAATATGAACTGTATGTTTATTACAGAAGTGCTGAGACCTCTATAATCGCACACGTGGGAAGTTAAAGCATTACTGCCCCCTGCTGCCCACCGGCTAAAAACTGCTGATGATTTCACTGTTTCAGACGGTCATCAACACAATGTGTGGCTTCGGGGTTCAAACCCAAAACTATCTGGAAGCCAGTAAGTCCATTTATCCGGTTGGCTGTGCGGACAGAGCGGCGACCTGGATGGAGTCTCATCTGCTGCTGGTGGGAGCGCTGGCGCTGGGTCTCGCTTTACCGCAGGTATCATAAACTCCATTCAAACACATTATTAATGCTTTCAGTTTCCAAATGGCGTTTTTACAGATGTTGGAGGACTACAAATAAAGCATTAAAGCAACACGGCCTGTGAAGCTGTGAATAGTCATTAAAGGAGTTTATTAGTATTACTGCGCCTCTGCGTTGCACTTTCTATATTAAGAACTATTTTGCTTGGCGGAAGAAGCAAAGGGTAATAATAATAGCAGGCTAATAATACAAAAAACAGGCTAATAATAATAGTTGATTTTTTTAAATCAATATAATTACATTTTTGGTTGCTGTGTGTTTATTTTATGAAACCTTGCCAGTTATATTGAAGCCGTTTCACGAAATCAGCAAGATGTCAGATAAAATCAGATTTAATAAAATCAGTTGTTTCAAGTTACGTTTAAGCTGCAATACATAACTTTTGGATTAAAAATGAATAACAATTAGTTATTAAGCAAGTACATAGCAGATTAGTGTTCAACATGGTCTCCTCACCTTACCCTGAACAGTAAGTTTATAATACTGATTTATAACTTTAGCTGTCCGGTCCAATTTTCCGTGAAATATCGGTTTGGCTTCATTTAACATACATAATGAAAAGTATGTAAAGTAACCTGCAATTTATGTTTCAAACAGAGATGGCGCTAGAGAGGTTATGAATTGCAGCTTTAACCAGCGACTCGCTAACTAGCAAGTTAGTTTTGCTGTTAAACCATACAGCTCCACAAAACACATTTAGACCTACATTACATAATTCACTTGAGACAGTAAGATTGACTGTTTTGTCTTACTGAACCAACAAATGAAAACGTCAAGTATTGTGATCTACACAAAATAAATCTAGTGTATTGTTCTGTGCGTGTTGCATTTCTATTCATGAATTGTTCATAAGTGTGGGTCAAAAACTGAAGGCTTGATCTTGTGTACGGCTGCTCTGTTTGATCCTCAGGTGGCAGGTGTTGTGCTATCCCAGATCCTCATCTCTGAGATTCAGAAGATCTCATCAGCGTTGTAGACACAGATGTTCATTCCACAACTGCAGCTACCGCATGCATCTCCTCAACAAGATGAAGTTCTCTCAGCCGGGAGCCTGTTCTTACTTTCTATTTCACTTTATTCTACTATTTTGCTTTTATTTGATAAAAAAATAGCTTTTGTAAAGCATGCAGATTTTTGTTATTTCTTCATTACAAATTCAAGAAGTCCTGAGGCTCATTTGTTACAGTGGCTCATTTTTTAATACACGCAGCATTGAATAATCGTGGCCATTTGTTGCAAGCCTAGAAAAATACAGAAAATACTGGATATGTTTTTCAGTCGTAATGTGTTGTTCAAAATGTCTATACAAAGCATTTTTTGCACAAATTCATTTTCACTGGTGGGAGGCAGTGTCTAAACTAACAGTAGTTAATGCTGGTGACTTTGTTCAGTGCAAAACCTTGGGCTGTACTTTGGGTCTCATGCCTGCAGTTTAATTGCTTAAGAAAGGGGTCTGTAATTAAACAGATGGAAAACAGGCTCCGTGTTTAAACGTGTAAGGCGTGAGCTCTCTGGATCAGGCGGTCTGTGAGAGGGGAGTTTGGCCGCAGTGTGTCTCTCTCAATCAGCAGACATCTACAAACAGAAACACAACACCTGCTTCCTGAACGTGTCCAAAAATCAAGACAATGCAGATAAAACAACTGTTAAAATGAAGCTTTGAAACAATAACCACAGCAAGAGACATGCTGTGCAATAATGACAGAAAAACATGGAAAGATATTTAACCGATACTTAAAGTGTTTAAGCATCACCACAGGAAACAGATTGTTTTGTTGTGTTACAACTTAAGCATTAAAACACAAAAGAATCTGTAATAAAAAACGGACTGTATCACAACTATTACCTAGCAAATTTTTGGTGGTGTTTATCTCCTGATCTCATGGCAGCGTGAATGAGGATGAGATTGAAAATATCCCTCTGCAGAAGAAATAAATGAGATTTCTGTTAGCTCTTTTGTTCCTGCTCAGTATTTATAGCTGCAGTCCGTAACGTTTGCCTCTCTACTGTCATCTCTGTTTAAAACATAAAATTGCAGGTATTTGCCAAGTTACTTTCTTAATGTAGATGTTAGGTTTAAACACAAAACAACTGCTGTAAGAACAAGCTACAAATGCAGCACCCGGACATAAGATAAAGTAGCCGGAGCTTTTTTCTGTTTACAGACAGACATTTTCCACAAAATCAGACCCAACTACTTAAATTATTATTAAAAGCTGACAGTTGTGAATCAGGGTAAAGTAAAAAGATTGAACTCTGATCTGTCATGCACTTGCTCAATAATTGATTTTTCATTTGTATTTTTTTTTTTAAAGTTGCAGCTTCAATGTAATAAATGAAGTTCTCTGGAGACTGACCTGAGCGTCACTGCCCCCTATCTCCACAAAGTGGTATCTGATGGGTTTAAGCAGCTCAACAGCCTGGCTGTAGTTGCCCTGGTCAAACTCCAGCAGAGCTTGACACATGGGCCGCCCCACACGTTCAGCTATATGAAGCTGATGGTTCTCTGCCGGCTCTCTGAAAGAGGAATAAACTCTGTCATCATTTACTCATTCATACATTTCTTCAGTACAAAAGACACTTTCAAGAACTGCTTATGCTACACATAATGACATAATGTAGCAAAACACGTTTGTATTGTTACAGAAAAGCAGTCCAGACAATTTGTGCACTATTTTGTCATCTTCCAAAGCCTTACAGACTGAAAAATAAAGCAAAATCTTTATTCATGGAAAAGCCTTAACCTTCTAATCTCATCTACATATATATAGGGTTGGGTTAGGTTATGTGTGTATGTGTATATTTACATGTATATTAATATATATACAGTATGTGTGTGGGTCTGTCTGTCTATATGTGTGTGTGTGTGTGTGTATATAGTCCATTTAAAAAATCCATTTACATTTTTTTAAAAGCAAGAACAAAGAACAATAACATTAACAACAGACAAAAATACTATGTCAGAAGGAAATCAGTTTTTACACAAGCAGTTCAGCTACGAGTTTGTCTGTAAAACTGCTGCTAAAATCAAAGAGAAAATAAAAAGACTCATTTGAAATATTCTTGTCTCTTAGAAAACACCGCCTGGTTGAAACAGCAGCTCCCAGAGGCTTTTTCTCCTCCATGTTATCTTATAAAACATGGCACGCTGACAAGAAATGCATTTTGTGCTTGGTTATACTTTTCATCTACTTCGTTCCCTCTGTACAACCTTTTACCGCACGTGTTTCGGGCTGATGTGGTAAATTAGAATAAATATGCATGCAGTATTGAAGACGGATAGTTTTCCCCAGAGCAGAAACGTTTCTAAGAAATCTTTTACAGAGCCGGTTGCTGCACTGCATTAACTCGGCCTCCGCGAACTCCCACCCTTGCGCAGACCCTGCGCCGTAATCTCTCCCGGGTGGGTTATGCAACGCATGCGACTTACTTCATCAGTTCCTGCAGACTCTCCAGCAGCCGCTGAGTTGTGCTTGTTTCTTTGCTGCCCAGGGCAACCATGAGGAAGTGCAGGTCATTGAAAAGTAACGTGTGGTCCTCTGTGTGAGGCTGAGTGACCTGCAGCATCTCTCTGAAGCGATCTTTCACGCTCACATCTGCCGTCAAAACACAAACATAGTTTTGGTGATGGTTCTTACATAAAAACAGGTAAGTTGCGTTATGAACTGGAAATGTGACATCAACTGTTCAAAATCAAGTTCAAACGTATGAGCTTGTCTTGCACCTCCCCAGCTAATGGGGATGTAGTTGGGGATGTAGTAAAACATTGAAAACGTTACTTTAAATGTTTTGGGAACATTTATGCAATTACAGTCATGACAGTGATTTTTCAGTGCAGACGTCAGAAAACTCTTCAGCACATGCCTCAAATGCTAAATTGTTTTGGACACACTGGTTGCTTTGATGGATGATTCTAAAGAACAACAGACTCAACAGGAAACTGTTCTGAGACCAGACAACATCTCACCCTCCAGCTCCAGTCTGTAGAGCAGGGAACAAGCATCTACGGTGTCCAGCATGGCTCCAGATTTCACACAGCGCTGAAAAACCTGGAGAGATTACAAATGTCAAGTCTTCATTATCACCAATCTAGATTCTGAACACTCATATACTGTAGGGCTGGTGTTGCCTGCACTGACCTGATCATCATAAATCTTTAAAGCGGCTTCATACTCCCCCTGTGGAGATCAGAAAATTAAAAACTTTACATATCCATTAATCATTTTCCAATCAAATATTAATTACATTTAAATTTATCTATTTGTCAGACGCTTTTATCCGAAGCGACTTACATTGAATTCAAGGTATACATTTTTTAATATCAGTATTTGTGTTCCCTGGGATCGAACCCACAACCTTTGCGGTGCTAACACAATGCTCTACCAGTTGAGCTACAATTCAACCACATATGATACCTGCTGGTAATGCCCAGATGAATGGATTACACAGCAACAACTAAATAAATGAAACACACTTCTTTTATCCGAGTTAAAAGGACTGTTTGGATAAAAGCATCTATTTGCAGTTCCATTAGACATATTTTGTTTGCCTTTCAACATTAATTTTTACCTTCTCAATGTGATAAAGAGCCCAATGCCAGTAATTATGACACGCCAACATGTCACACACCTAAGAGAAGAAATACGGTACTGTAAGTCTTCATATTATCAGAATATTTAACAAAATAACATGATTTATTGTAAATAAAAGAATAGTAGAAAAAATGTGTAAAATTCTGCACTTTTTTTAAAGCACAATTAAAGTACTAATTAAATGTGAGAAAATCATTTCTTTACTAAAGGACAGATTTCTTTGCTTCCGTTGAAGGACAACATGCTTTATGGAACATTTTCAGATCAACCTGGGAGAATGCGGATCAGTTTTTGCATTGAGTTCAGACCCTCTGAGGGAATTTTTATATGTAAACTTAAAATTCAATTTTTTTTCATTTAAAGAAAAGAACACAATTTCAGTCAGACTTTTCAAGATATTATGTTGTATATAATGTTTTCAAAGCTGACCATCCAGTCCTTCTCTGTAGAGGCCATGAACTTTAACCCCTTGTCCATCTCTGCCTTCATCTCATAGACATGAGCCACAGAATGAACGCTCCAGCCATCCTCAGGGTTCAAAGCCAGACCCTGCAGACACACAACATGTGCTGGAAAATTCAGTCAACTGAGAATAATGACACAAACAACAACATTTACCCAGCAGAAATTACATCAAATAAAAAATTCAATAGTTATCATTTCAAACAAAATGCTGATTGAAAGTCTCTTCACATCATGATGGCAAACACTAAGTAAAGTGCTCTAAACATTTTTATATATCTTTATATTCAATTAAGATACAATTAAATATTTGTCAAATCGTTGCATTCAGTCCGAATATATGATGCTTTCAAAGCTAGCTTGCAGTTGCTAACCTCTCAGAAATTGTCTACCCTTCCTTAAATGATGTATAAAACGTAGCAAAAATTTCAATTCTATCATTTACACAAGCGTTTCTTCAGCAATGATTAAATGCATCGTATAAAAACCTAAACTACTGTTTTGTTATAAGCCTGAAACCAACAATACCTCTTTAGCCACTTTCAAAGCCTGGTCATATAACCGAGTCTCAAGCAGCCCAAAAGAATGCAACCCTTTCAGATAACTGGAAGAAGAGAACAGCATTGATCAAATGACATGATAACTCTGCAGTATCCAGATTTCAGTCTGGCGTGATTCGATCTCTCTGCACCTGCCTGTATAATGGCATATGTGGCTTCCAGTGAGGCAACACTCTGACCACTGAGTCCCTCATCTGAATCTGTTCACCCAGGTAGAAGAATCCATCATGGGCAAATTTCAGCGCCAGCATATCAGTGGGGTGATCCACCAGTATATCCTCCCAAACCTCGCAGGCTTTATGCAACGCTCTGAAATACACTTAATACAGTCAATTATTGTATACAGTAGATCCCATTTTCACATTCGACAGCTGCTTTTTAAAGTGCGTTCAAGCTGTGGTATGTTTTTCAGTATTTGTGTTTCTTGGGTTCCTTGTAAAATCTCTGGTATGAAAGCTGCTTTGTTGCCAAAATTGTCACAAGACAGTCAAAAACTTTACTGCCCAGGAATAAAACAAAGTAAACATGAATCTAACAAGAACCAATTCAGAACTGTGAATTGGCCAAAGGGGCAAAACACAACTCCATGTGATTAAATCAAATTCCTCCTGGATGAGAACATCAGCAGTTGGTTTGTAAAACTGGAGCTTGTGAAGCTTCTGGTCTCCTCACCCTCTGGAAAAGAGCTCCATGGCTTTGACATGGTTTCTCTCTCTGGCTGTGAGTTCCTGAGAGTTCGCCAGCTCCACGGTCGTCCTCACGGCGCTGGCGAGTTTCTCGTCCCGCAGGACTGAACTTCCTGTTCCCACCAGTTCCAGCCCAGTGGAGATCACATGACCCATCACTGCACCACAGTAAAGAGATGAAGAATTAAAGCTACATAACTGCACAGAAAGCAATTCAGTGTTGAGTTCAGTTATGATGAAACACACATGCCAGCTGTGATTTCTCTGCACAATTCTGTTCATGTTTAAATGTTATGCAGAACACTGGATCAGAACCCAAAACTGGGTCACAGGTTGTTCTGCTCCTCACAGCAGGGAATAAAAACAATCCTGAGTTTTCACAGCAAACAATTTAGATTTGTTTAAACAGCGTTTCTATTATTTAGTAGAAGCTAAAGCAGCCAAATTAAACAGATGCCAACACTGACAGGACATCCTCAATAAATAAATACATATACATATAAATGCAAATACATTTTGCATATTTTTTTTCATAAAAAAATGATGCAAAACAATCTAATGGTTTTACTTAATAAACAAATTCTGTTTCTGCATTTATCAAATTGTCTGATTTATGGTATGTATATGTGATATATAATCACGTACCAAAGTCCGGATCTGCTGCTTTGACAGCCGCCATGCAACCTTCAATTCCACCCAGTGTTTCATCATTGCGCCATTTCACATACTGAACACCAGAGAGATAAACAATACACTCACACAAATGTATATATGTAATATATGTAATATATATAGTATATATAGATATATAGGGGGTGTCAAATACCTGAGAAAGTATAGCATCATACAGTTTACAGGCTTCATTACTGCTGGTGGATAGCGGCAGCCCTTCTGATATCCACTCCTGCGAATAAAACACACAACAGACATCATAAACTTTAACTAAGATATGCTAAACAATCTAATATACAATAATATATATATGACAGCATCAATACAATAAAGCACAAAACACAAAGTAATGAAATGAACTTGAGGTCTGTAAAAAGGTCTTGCAGTAAAATTGTTAACGCTGATAAGAAGGAAACTTTGTTCAACAATGGAAACTGCTGACAACTCAGTTATGAAGTGACCTGTTTTATAACTGCATCAGCTTAATTTAGTATCTAACACAGATATTAGCAAATGTGAAGTGTTCAGATTTATTTTAAGTTTGTTTATTATGGTGAAGTTTGTCTATTGTTTACAGACACGCGCTGCGTCGTTTATAAACTTTGTAAACTACATTTTGCTCTGGTTATAATTTGCATGGTTACAATATAACCTGATGGAAACTCCTCGCTTATATGTGGCGTTGATCTTCATAAACTAAACTAAACTAACTCATACGATGACCAGCCGAACTAGTTTTAGAGTTTAAACTTTTGCCTGCGAGAATTCATGGTGCTGTATTTTAATCGCGTAAAAGACGCGACACTCACATTAACTGAGAAGTATTTTAAACTGTTAAAGTATTAAGTAACTTTAGTATTTGTAAGTAAGTTAGTGTTTGTAACTCACCTTACAGTCTCTGAAAGCAGCGACGCTCATTCTTGCGGGAAGTCGTTTCCTCTGCGTTAATGCGCTACAGTGACGGCAGGAAAACCAGGACTGGATTATTACTGCATGACGCCAAAGTTACGCCTGCAACCGAGTTACAACCCTTACTGTGTAAAGACAGTTTACTAACATGTCCTATATGTACTTAGTACGCTTAGTAACTAGATGAAGCATTTTCTTGAGAAAATACCAACGCTTGCAAAGGCGTTTAAAGGTAATTTATAGAAGTGTGAAATTATTCCTGCAGAGAAAAATATCATTGTGCCTACATGTTAATTTCTTTTATTAGAAAACAGAATTGTTTATTTTAAAAAAATTTATTACTTGGACCAAATAATGAATAAAAAGCAGGCGAGACATTCTGTTTAAAAATCTGGCAATTTTTTGATTTGGCAATTTCTAGGCAAAGAGTGACTACATTGAAGATAATATATAAATATATTAAATCTAAAATATTACACACACACACCTGCAAATAGATGCAATTTTGGTTAAGGCACATAATAAATTAAGAGGCGCTTAAAGTTGTAACAGCTTTTGTTTTTAATTGCCTTCGCATACATCCAACACCCTATATGCAAATGAGCAACATGAAGCATTTTCAAGAGCCAACAACATGTTTTTTAAAAATTCATTTTCTTTACATATAATACATTTTCACACATGTTAATAAATACCATAAAATCTGTCAAACATTTTACAGTCTAAACAACTAGCGTTGACCATGTGTGTTTTCATTCACAGTTACTGTATTTATACTTACAAGTAAAACAAAATCTGTGCCCATCTATACAGTTTAATAGTGACCGACTAAATGAAATGTACACTTTGGAAAAAAGGCAAACTTGTTCATTTTCAATATTGAAGCTTCGAGCAAAACTACATCACGAAAACGTTGATGCCAGCCACAGATGCTGTAACGTTTTCATGTGATATAAAATCATTGTACAAACACAATTATTAACTAACAAACTCTGCAAACATAAGTAAACTCTGTGGAGGTGAAGAGATGCTGTGAAAAGTTAAAAGGCATGTCGCTTCAAAGCTGAAAGAAATAGAAAGACACGAAACGAGAGATCTTTGAAAAACGGGCACCATCTCCATATTATGATATTACACGACGTCACAAAAACTTTTTGATGCTCCTGATCAATCAACAAAATGCATCTGATTGTTTATCAGTGTGTAGTGTTTACTTTTTCTCACAAACAATTTGCATTGAGGAAGTTTATATACTAGTATATACTCCACCGCTTTATGTAAACTAGTAAAAGTATCAGATATTCGTGAAATATAAATGATTGTAAACTGTTTAGGATAAATGCATCATTAAATAGAGGCTGAAATGATCTGTCTGCAGTTCTGACAAAGTGTGTAACATCGAGTATGTTTTGCCCTCGGCTTACACCGGTATGTCTAATATTATGTGTCTAGTGACAGATTGGGGAATAACATTTTCATTTGTCAATGCTACAAACACAAGATTTGTGTTAGATGCTCCAGGCATTGGTGAAAAGTCCATCACATGCTTATTCTGTGATCCACACGTAATAAATACGTTGTTTGTCAGTTGCGTGAACGTCACTGATGCTCATAGTGTGTCCCATCAAACAGGACGGAAGAAAAGTTTGTCCAGTAGTTAAAAGTAGAAAAGCATAAGAAATCAAATCTTCTCTCTCCACTGAAAACGTAACAGTTGATTGACCAGACATTCGTTGAACATCAAGAGCGCTTAATGTTTTCATTTTGTGTGGGATAATTAGTCTCAGACGTCCTCAACATCAGCAGGATCGATGTGTCCCTTTCAAGATCGCAAACATTGGGAAAATCGAATCAAAACAATGGTTTAAAGAAAATAAAATTCTCAAACGGACATGTTCTTTCATTCCGAAACGGAGAATGTTTTGAAGCACTGCTTTGGCAGCCTGAGGGACTAAACGGAGGTCAGCCCTGAGTCATGCCGGAGGAACACCATAAATATTATCAGACGTGCTCATGAGTGTATCTGTAAACGCTGCTGACATGCCCAATAAAACGAGGGGGAGGCGAGACGGATCTGTTCTGTGGTCTTTATACTCCCTGCAGTGACACTGGCAAACGGTTGGCAATGGAAGAAATGGCTCTTATGTTAAGCCCAGTTGAGGTTGAAGCCCTTGGAGAGCATCACAGCCTCCAGATCTTTATCTTCTTCCTTCTCTCTAAGTCTCTGCTCCTCCAGCAGGGCCACCAGAGAATCTCTCTGCTCCACCACCTCCAACATCTCATTCAAAATCTGCTTTTCTTCTGCCAGCTCTTCTTCTGTCTTCAGATGGTCTGAGGAGAGAGAGACAAGAGGAGAAACATCAAACAGAAGTTCAGTCTTTACTGGTAGTACATGATACTTGATTCTGATTGGTCCACTGCAGTATTCTAAACTGTACAGCTGATCGTTGTTTCAGGCAATTGATTTCCTACAGAGCTGTGATACAGTAGTTTCATGAATAAACGGTGGAGTACCGTCCACTGCCATGCGTTCTCTCAGTTCCTGTTGAAGTCGACTCTGTCTGTCCTCCAGCTCTAACTCACGGGCACTGTCAAGCAGATAAAGGCAGCAGAAATGAGAGGAAGGACAGAAGGAATGACTATGACACAGTCGAGTTTGTATGAGGTACTTTGAACATCAAAGAACTTTCTAACACATTGAATTCTTTGATGCCCAGCGTAAACATCAAGAAACCATCAGAAACAAGGTTCCATATAACACCTGCTTTATGCTTGAGGCTTTTGCGCAATCTTTTATACAGACACAGAAACACACACACAGACACACACAGACACACACAGACACACACAGACACACACAGACACACACAGACACACACAGACACACACAGACACACACAGACACACACAGACACACACTCAATTTCTGCATTTGCTCTAGCTTAAGAACTAATCTTAACTATAAACTATAAAAAGTTTATATCGCACTATAAACTTGCCATTGTTTAGTACATTATTTACTTATTTAGTACATTTACTAAAACTGCACCAAACTGATTTTGGTGGGAAGAACTGAAGGTGGTTGTGAAGACAAAACGTTTGAAATGATAACCTTCTAATATAATGTTTATACAGAGTTTTATACCTGATGACAAATGTGATCCAAACAATAAACGGAATATTATTACACCCAACACGTAAGAGCCCACAGACGGTTTTCTTTAATGAAACTCTGTGTTTCAGGTATTGCTGATGAAACCGTTCTTTTGTAATTGTAAATGTATCGTCCATTCAGTTCAGTTCTCTGTAAACAATCGCTGTGTCTCGGGCACAGTCACAATGTAATTGCATCAAACAATGTAAATGGAAGACAACAGAACTGAAGAAACGTATCTGCAATAATCCTAATTATAATGCGTTTGCCTGCAGGGAAGTGTCCTGCTACACATTAACAGCTGTTTGAGATTAGAGAACAAATACTCTATTGTATACTGAACAAAAGTGATGATTTTATTAGAAAGAAAAAATAGTGCAGGTTCTTGTACAGCTTTGCTTTATTTAAAACTTTCGTGATGTGGCTTTTCCATTATATTCTGTATTAAAGATGTTAATTCATATTGATTGAACGATATTAAACATAGAAGTGAAAATGTAAACATTACTGTCACTATTTTCTCCTCACTGTTTCTGTGAAGTTCACAATGGATGTGTAGCACATAAACCAATTTTATAGACGTGGGAGTCGTGGGGTGTGAGCACCATCTACAAAGGTTTTAGCTGGAATCAATGCATCAAGCCTAAACACGGCTTAGTGAGCTTTGAGATAAATGTGCGTCTACTCACAAGATCATCAGCTCTGATTCGTATCGCACCAGAGCGTTCTTCTCCTGAACCAGTTTAAACCATTCCTGCATCAGTTTTGGATCGTCCTTTTTGCCCATTCCTGAAAGAAGCACATTGGAGAAGAATGAGGAACCTGCTGGTCAAACTCACACAGACACACAGACCCGACACAGACGCCCACACAGCCAATGAGATGACAGCCAAGCCAGGATGTCTTTATCAGGGGAAGAGTTGGGTGGGAAGGTGGAAGACCAGGGCAAAGCCGTCGACATGATCGGCTTCAGAGGATGGCGTGGAGGTACGGCTTCTGATTGGACAGCATATCGTGATGCTGATCAGTCTGGACTTCTGAGGCATTTGGTCTTTTTCAAGGCAGTGGATAATGCTTTCAAATTTACAACATTTGCACAATTCTACTAATTCTAAAAATAATTTTTAATAATTCAAGGCAATGAATGACAAGTGTTGAAATCTAAAAAAATAGAAAATTAAAGCTGCTATCTTTAACCTTTGCCTCTCTACCGCCTTCTCTGTCTGAAACATAAAACTGCAGGTTGGTTCTTAAACAAAATGTTTAATGCTTTATCTGTTTTAAAGTCACTTTAGATAAAAGCATCTGCTAAATGAATAAATGTAAATGTAGGTTATTGTACTTACTTCAGTATGTTAAATGATCCGATTGCTGACAGCTCAAATTATAAATCATTATTATAAACTTACTGTTGTGAATTGAATAAGGTGAGGAGATAGTTTTGAAAGCTGATCTGTCAGATACTTGCTTAATAATTAGTTTCTGTTCATTTTTACAAAAAGAATACAGATATAATGTGAACTGACTTGTTTCTATTAAAGTTCTTTCTGAATTTTACACAAATAACTCCACTTACACCATTTTAATTTAATGACAATACTTTTCTTCAAAGGAAAACAACAACATCAGTGATAATGTCCCAGTAATCGACAGCAAATAATCAACACCAAAAATGTGGTAAACAGAGCTTAACTCTGTGTGTTCCTTAACAAGAAAAGATATCTGGATAAAGGTTATGTCTCAGTTTTTCTTTCCTGTACGGAGGTTATATACACCCTAATGTAGTGCATGGAGTAAAGAGGGCCTTGTGTCATGCTCTGATGAAGTCCAAAATCAATGCAGAATACAGATACAGTTCTCCCATCCCTACAGACACACACACACACAGGTGAAGCCAAGCGGTGCCGATGAGCCTTTGCATCGAACCCGGATGCAGCAAGACGTACTTAGCTGACGAAGAGGCGGCTCTTGCAACACAAAAGGGAATAAGACAGTACACACATAAATCGAATGGCTGTGCTCGTGGCTGCTGGCTGTTTTAAACACACAGGGGCAAAGCAGAAGTCCTCAGACACAAACAGCGAGAGAGACAGATAAACAGGTTTTGGGAGGCTAAACTTATCCGGTGGGACGCACTGTGCGTGTCCTCCCCCACACTCAGCCCCATGCTTCTCCCAAGAAGAACACAGAGAAAGAAGAACAACAGTTACCACAGTTAGAAGAGTCGTGGAACAGACACGCTAACGCAGCTGCGCCACTAGCTGTTACTCACAGGCACCAGATTACAAACCCACAGAAACAGAACAATGAGCCTGTCGCACAACGCTGCCGTACGTTTTCATTTTCAGCTGTCGCATTTAAAGTCAACGTGAAACGCCATTCGCTGCCCATTTTACTTCCATGTGACACTTTAATGAGCGACAATAAAAAGACAAACGATAGGAAGCTGTCAGAAGTGAGTATTACACAGCTGAATCTCAGTCTGTGGTCCCTCAGGGAGGGTTTTTTTAACATTTCTTTAATGTCATTTGTGATTGTTGCCATAACAATTACATGAACGTTAACCAGAATTAAATTGCTGTATTAAAAATAATTATATTTAATATTAATTAATATTAACAATATTATTATTGTAATATTAACAATGTCTAAATAACTATGTGACTATAGGTAAACATTATTGTGTTCTGTTAACACAACATTAAAACTACACTACATTATAACACAATCTGCTAACACAACGCACGTGATGAGCTAAACACAGAAACAAGAGCAAGATGACAGAATCTGTTTTGTTTTGGAGCAGTCTGAGGTGAATCGAGCAAACAGAACCACGCAGGTGAATTAAGAAGTAAACTGTATGAATTCCAGTTTCATGTTGACTTTAAATGGGAGCGTGATGGTATAACACAGACAGATACATGAGCTATGAATTCTGGATCCACACTTTCCTGTAACATTCCTCCTGTACGTGCTTCTTTTATTCATAGCCAATCATCTCATGAACACTACCACACAGTGAATACAGTCTTTATACTGTATAGAAGATGTAAGTTTGGGACACTCGTTTTTCAATAGTTCAATAACAGTAAAAGATCATGCTGTTATTTAAAATCACACTCATAATCAGCAGAGCAGTTTCCCCCAAACTAAAGCAGTGTGTGCTTAACACCTAAAACAAGTTAAAGACCCTATGAAATGGTTTGACAGGCACATTTTTTTGTTTGTTTTTATGGCATAATTCCTACTGAACCTGGAAACTGAAGTGGGGCACATGACCACAAACTCAGATTCTAATTTCATGGAGTTGTGGGTTCGGTTTCCAGGAAACGTGTACTGATAAAATGTATAGCTTAAATGCAAAATCACTTTAAATAAAAGCATCTGCCAAACGCATAGTAAATTAAAACTAAATAAATAAGTAAATTAAAAACGATTGAATATTTAAGAAACTACAGACCCATCAAATATCAGGTCTGTTGCGTGTACAGGCAGAGCACAGGTGATGATTCTTAATGTCTGCAGCTACTGCTACAAATCAATATTCATACGGTGTGACATCAGTTGTGATATCAGCTGGGGGAAATCCACTAAGCCTGAACACACAGGGGTAGTGAGAGGAGCACACTTTGTAGTTCACGCGCAAAAGCAAAACTCCAGGTCCAGTGGAGTGTCAAAGGAATGCCGCTGGCCGTGTTGTTATGGAAACACAGCCGGCCGGCTGAAAACGTGACAGGGTTACGTTACCTTTAGGGGCACAGCAGGGGCAGAAGTACAGGACTCTTCGGCGAGGGGTCCCGACATAGGGCTCAACTTCCACAACACAGGGAAAGAATGAGAGAGAGAGAGAAAGAGAGAGATGGCCAGAAAGGTGAGGGATTTGAGGCAGAAAGAGAGAGAGAGGTGTGAAAGAGAAAACAGCGAGGAGTGAAATCAAAAAGATAAAGAACTCTGGGGAGGAAGTGAAAGTGAAGCAGCAGTGTGATGTCACAGTGAGAGGAAATGACACGTGACAGAGCGTGACACCAAAGAGAAAGAGGTGAAACATTAGCTGTTCTTTGAATTGTTCATTTGTGTTGAGGGCAAATAAGTGGCGGTTCAACTTAACATCGTTTTCACTACGCGTGCTGAAGTCAAATGAAGTCAAACTGACAATTTCTGTGAAATCGGACTTGATTTGAACACTGATCTGTCATGTTTTTGCTCAATAACTGATTTTTGGGGTCAGAAAATACGGATTGCAGTTTAAATTTAAAACTAAACGCTGGGCTGATGATTACGTCTTTGAGATCATTCTCATTCTGTCAGTGAACATCGTACGAGATCAGACTACATGAAGGCGTTGAAAGAACTCACCCTTGTACGTTTGCGCTAGCTGGTAGCGTAACACATCTGCAAAGCTGAGATGATAGAATGAGCTTTCAAATACAGAAACAATCGGATGAAATGTTTGTGTAGTTCACATCAAGGGACTATCACAGGGGAGTTCTGCAGGCTGACCTTGTTTGCAACGTGGGGATTAGCATCTAATCAATGCTTATAAAATCAAGTCTTGTCTGAAGGCTGAGAACATAATATTGCCTTATTGGCTTTTCTGCATAATTAATCCCCTATTCTGACCTCAGCAGAACAGCCCGTGTGAGGCATTAGACAATATGAGAGTTTTCATTGAGTTATTCAGTCTAACAGAGCAGATCTCTGATGCCTCATCAACATTTCACTAATCCATCCTCTGCAGCTATGAGAAGAACTTTGGAATTAAAGACCCTGCAGCAACCATTAAAACAACATGCTCGTATTCGTATGCTCAGACATCAGCATAAACAAAACTGTTTCCCAAAAGAGTTTCACAAAAATCAAGAAGAACTGGTTATAAGGAAAAGACACGACTGTATCTCTCTGGTTTTAATAAACAAGGTTTTCCAGTCAAAATGAATTCCAGACCTTTGAACACTGACAAAATGTTTAAGTCAGGAATTTACTAAATCCACCAGCAGGTCTGTCACCATGCAGACTGATCAGCTGATCTCACACGTTAGCCGCGTAATCTCTGCACAACTGTTACAAACAAATACAAGCAAACGCAGCCACATGCATCAGTTACAGGGTTGCAATACTGAAGTCTTACCAATTTGAGATTTTCCAACAAAAGTTTCAAAATAACGTCTGAAATCTCCATAGAATTAGAATATGTTATACTTACCAATTAGGTGTGGAGGTTTATTTATTTTACATGTTGTGGTTAACTAAACTACAGCACCATGTTAGACTGCTGATAAATACATACATTAGCATATGTCTGCAACAAATAAGATAATTCTGACATGCTACATGTAAGAAACATCATATTGCATTGAAAAAGAGTCTAAAACAGATTAAAAATGCCTCAATGTCCTTTAAAAACGTGAGTAATTGACTGTTATAAACTCCACGCTGTCTCCTGTCTGTTTTCAGAGAGGCATGCCAGTAACTCCACATCACAAACGCACTAAACACCACAAGACATTCAGACAAGCACTCGACACACGCACAGTGTAAGATATGAGAGTGAAGATTAGCCACACACGATGGGATCAATCACAATGTGAGGATGAAGACAAGAACACAGGTCCTCCTGGGGCCCGAGGCCCTTATGCAACTGAGCAGGTATGAGAAAATATGAATCTGCAAGCTTGGTGAGATAAAGCAGAACAGCTATCAGCTCTTCAGGAGGCTAGAGGGGAGGGGTTTAAACTAAACTACAAGCTATCCTGTTACATGTTGCATTTGGCTGCTATATATTATTCACACGCTTTCGGTTTTGAATATAGTTTGCGGACGGCAATCAAATATGGCTCAAAGGCCAAACCCAAGCAAGCAATTTAGCAAAAGTTGCTTTAGTTATTAATAATATTAATAATTGTGATGATCGTTAACTTTGCTTTCAGAGATTTCTCAAGCAACTTTCAAATACTTTAATATATTATTTGATAAAGTTCTTATGATTATATAATAATGTATTTCATTATATACATATACAACATATACATGCATTACAAAATAAAATAATGTAACAAAAACTGATACATTAATACATAGAACTATATAGATTTATGGATATATCTAATATATTAATATATAGAATATCTAATATGTACAAGTTAATATACAGAAGTAAAAAGATTCATACACTTTAATGTTTTAGTATTTTAAAAATAAATCAGTGAATATACTGTATAGGGTCTCCTCTCTTATTAACAGTGTCAGGGCAGATGGGGGTTTGGCCGGATGGGTGTTTAGGTAGGGGTAGGAGGGAAGGCTTCAGTAAGTACAGGGGGAAACCAGAGAAAGCATCAGATGTTAGTCCAGTTCAAGCAACAGATTTGAAATACATACCACCCAGATGCAAATCCAGGATCTCACTGTAATTAGACTCTCCCCAATAGTCTACAATAAGGATATATTAGAAACATGTTACTGAACACAAACAGGCACAGCCAGTAGCTTCAAATCATGCACATGTTGCACACAAACACACAGTAAAGTACGCAAAACACACACTTGTCACGATTTGTTACTTGGCATGTATACACATGTAGTTAATTTCATTTAAATTGCATGTCCCGTAATGGTAGAATGGGTACATAGATTTGCTGCACTTCTGTTTACTGCCACTAGGGGCAGCACAGGCTCTGGATTGTGATTACGTTTTTGGTAAACGTGACGAATGGAGAAAAAAAATAATTTAATTTATCTAGGGCACTTTAACAAAGCAACAGCTAATCTTTTACGGAAGACCAGTGCATCCTATGGAAAAACTGTATGATATACATAAGATATATATCTGACTGATCACAAATGGT